>JAJIBD010024375.1:0-122017 GCA_021461705.1 Cryptotis parvus
GAAAATATAGGAAAAACCCTCTACAACATTGAAGCTAAAGGTGTCCTTAAAGATGAAACACCACTAACAAAGCAATTGAAAGCAAAGATAAACATATGGGGTTATATGAAACCAAAAAGCTTCTGCATCTTAAAAAGAAACAGCAAACAAAATACAAAGGCAGTCCACAGAGTGATAAAGAATATTCACCAATACCTACCTTATAAGGGGTTAATATCCAGGATATATCAGACACTGGTAGAACTTTACAAGAGGTAAATAGCCAACCCCATCAAAAAATGGGGAGAAGAAATGAACAGAAACTTTAACAAAAGAAGAAATTCAAATGGCCAAAAGACATGAAAAAAATGCTCATCATCACTAATCATCAGGGAAATGCAAATCAAAACAACAATGAGATATCATCTCACACCACAGAGACTGGCACATATCAAAAGAGCAAGAACAACAAGTGTTGGCATGGATGCGGGAGAAAGGGGCTCTCATACTTTGTTGGTGGGAATGTCGACTGGTACAGCCTTCTTGGAAAACAATATGCACATTCCTCCATAAACTAGAAACTGAGCTCCCATTTGGCACAGCAATACGACTTCTGGGAATATACCCTTGGAATCCTAAAATGAGAAACATCATATGCAGCTTTATGTTCACAGCAGCCCTGTTCACAATAGCCAGAATGTGGAAACACCAGGGTGCCTGAGTACAGATGACTGGATAAAGAAACTTTGATACATCTACACAATGGCATACTATACAGCTGTTAGTAAAAATGAAGTTATTAAATTTGCCTATAAATGAGTGGACATGGTAAGTGAAATTAGCCAGGCGGAAAGGACAGATATAGAATGACCACATTTATTTGCGAGATATAAAAAAATAGCATGATACCAATATCCAAGGCCAGGCCAAAACATGGATCAGGAGGTCTTGTCAGTGTTTGGAATCTATCACAAGTGTGTGGGAGTCAGAGGTTAAGTAAGACAGAGAAGGGAACAATGTGCTAACAATTATTGGAAATGATAATACCAACCTAGAACTAGCACTGAAAGTGGGCAGAGGGATATACATTATAACCTCTAAATATGTTATGGAAAGCCACAATATGTAAAAAAGAAAGAAGGAGAGAGAACGAGGGGAGAGAGAGAGAGAATTGCAAAATTTGGTCAGGGCTGCACCAGCTCTGAAAATATACACAAATTTGCAAAGAGATAATAAATTCCTAAGGTATAAAACACTTAGATTTCATGCTTGAAGAACTGAATTTTATTTTCAAATGACCAGTTCCCATTTAGGGATGTAAGTTGATTGAATAGGCTAAACGAAAAGGTTTAAATAGTATCTAACCCAGACCAAGCTCAGCAGTTTTTCTACTATCCCAAGTGGGATTTGGGATTACTATCAGAATCATTGAGTAGGAAGCCATTCATGAATTTTATTTCCAACTTGTAGCACTTATTTGTTTGCCTCAGTTCCTAGTCATCTGTATATAGCTAAGAACACAGTGTGAGCTGATTGTTTACTCTGTGGTCCCTCAGCTAGGAAGAGATAAGTATGTCTTATCTCTTAGGTGGGGTGCTTCAGTTGAAACAGATGGTGGGTGTTGCAGGACACATAAAAGCCTAGGCCTCTGCATCTGCCCTGGATTGCCTCCTGCAGGTCACTTCATAGATAGGGGGTAGTCTAAATGTGGCAGTCTTATCTTACCATGTATTCTGTACTGGATGGTATAAATATTCTCTCATGCTACCACAATCATCGTGGGACTAGCTAGATCTTACCAGCATATTTGCCTGGCCACGTAGGATCCCTAAGTAATTAGACCAGAGAGAAATGCTGTTTGCGTCCAAGCAAACAAGCATGGCTCCCTGATATACTCAAAGGCAACTAAAATAAAAAACTACCATGAAGTAGAAGAGACTTGTGAAGGCTTGGAGAAATATTTAACTGGCATTAGTATTAGTCTCTGGTACAGAGACATGCCATCTCAGAAATCCCCTTCTCTACCCTATAAAGGCAATTCCAGGCAGATCTTAGCTCAAGACATTAGCATCTAAAAGGGCCTAGGTGAGGTGCTGGGAGAGATTACCTGAGGGCATTTGACCCTCCCTGCTTTCCATAACAGTGGGAGGGAGGTCTGAGTTGCAGGGGTATAATACTAGCCTGCTTCCTCTCTCACTGGGCTTTTTTGGGCTCTCTCTTTGTGAACTCACACCCTTCTTGGGAGTCTTGTCTTTGTCTCCTCTTTACAGGGCCTTTACATGTGGTGGCCACCATTTTGGCCTACACGTGGCTGGGGTTCTAGCCGGGAATCCTAAGCACCGGGCTTTCTCCTTTTTGCTGATTTGTATGCCTGAACCTGTGATAAGTAAACCCTTTTTAAAACTGCATCGGATTCCTGAATTTTCATCCATTCCTCGCCGGCTTCGGAGGTAGAAGGGAATTCGCTTCCCAGCACTGTTGGGGACCCCGGTGGAGCTCCCGACAGACAGGTGGGGATGGGCTGGGTTTGGAATACCAAAGATGTGCACAGCTTCTAGCATGCGGCCTGAGCAGGAGGGTTTGGGTGGGGGCTTTCCTTCTGGGACGAAGAAACCCTCTCCCAACCTTCCACTTGGAAAAGTTATCCAGTGATTCGGTCCTAATGTGGACGATGGTCAACAGTTTTATCATAGGGACAGCCCTGTTTCACTCCCTTCAATTAAACACACCCTGAAGAGGAACTGGAAAAAAAACCTCAGAGATTCATAAAATGCTTGTTCCTAAGTGAGGAATAAAATGAAGTCTGAACTAATAGCTCCAGCTACTATAAATATTCTTTCTTGTTAGAAAGTAGTTGTGTTGTAGTAGTAAAGCCAGTAAAGACAACCAACCACTTGTAAATACAACCTACTGGTTTCTCTGAAACAATCTGTTACTTTATATAGCACTTATGGGAAACATCACCTAATAAACAACACCTAGTAAAGTAAAGGAACATATATTGCACTGAAAGGAAAAATTCCACTTATAACTGTGGTTATGATAGTGTTTGTAAAATTAGAAGTACTAATTTATTATGGCTTCTAGAATCCTAAATGACAGAGTGATTGCACATTTCAATAAATTTTATCCTCAGGACTTCTGCAATAGACATCTTCATGGCTCTGAGCTTGATGGGAAGATCTGATTGTTTCCACGCCAGCCTGCTTCCCAGTCACATGTCACAATGGGCACAAATCACAAATAGCAGTGTTTATGCAAGTGGACTTAAAAAAGTTAGGCTCTTTTTCATATGCCTTTTGGCCATTCGAATTTCTTCTTTTGGAAGAAATGGGGAGAAGAAATGAACAGAAGCTTCCAAAAAAGAAGAAATTCGAATGGCCAAAAGGCATATGAAAAAGTGCTCTTCATCTTTAATCATCAGGGAGATGCCAATCAAAACAACAATGAGGTACCATCTCACCCCACAGAGACTGGCACACATCCAAAACAGCAACAACAACCGGTGCTGGCGTGGATGTGGGGAAAAAGGGACTCTCATCCACTGCTGGTGGGAGTGCCGACTGGTCCAGCCCTTTTGGAAAACAATATGGGCGTTCCTCCGAAAGCTAGATATTGAGCTCCCATTTGATCCAGCAATAGCACTCCTAGGAATATACCCTAGAGACCGAAAAACACAGAGCAGAAACACTATCTGTACTTCTTTATTCATCTCTGCGCTATTCACTATAGCTAGAATCTGGAAACAACCTAAATGCCCGAGAACAGAGGACTGGCTAAAGAAACTGTGGTTCATCTAAACTATGGAATACTATGCAGCTGTCAGAAAGGATGAAATTATGAAATTTACCTGCAAATGGATGGACATGGAGTCTATCATGCTGAGTGAAATTAGTCAGAAGGAAAAGGACAGATATAGAATGACTGCATTCATTAATAGGATATAAATAGATACCAGTGTTTTAATAAATATGGGAAATGGTAATGGCAGATTAAAACTCACCACTGAATATACACAAAGAGACTTAAGTGATAAACTCTAAATATCTGCAGGGCTAGCCACAATGTGTAAAATAAGAGGGAGAGAGATGCAGAGACAGAGAGAGAGAGATAGAGAGAGAATGAGAGGAAACTGGGGTACCTGCTATTAAGGTGGCCTGGGGGGTGGGAGGGGAGGGGTACATTGGTGGTGGAAATGGGGCAGTGGTGGCGGGATGGGTGCTGGAATACTGTATTGCCAAGAACCAATTATGAACACCTTTGTAATTGTATGTTTCATGGTGGTATAATAAAAAATAAAAAAAAAGAACATAAAAAAAAAGTTAGGCTCTCTGGAGAAAGGTTGCATTTTTTCAGAGACCTCTGCAGTATAGTTTGAGAGTTCACAGAGAAGGGAACTAAAACAAAAAATCTTTTTTAATGACAAGAACAGAGCTGTAATTATCTGGACTATCTGGACAGAATAGGAGACAATCAAGAAATGAAATGAAAAGCAGCAGTTTGTCCTCGTGAGGCTGACCATAAGGAAGATTGCTATTCTCGAGTCTTTCTGTCCTTATAGTCAGGAGACCCTGAAGGGAGACTCTGCTTTGCTACTGGGACATAAAAATGATAAAGATTATTTCCACTCGTAATAAAGAGCAACTTCTAGAGGGTGAAAGTAAAACAAACAAGAGCCTGCAAATAGCTCATGCATAAAAGCCATGAGAAATTTACCTGGGAAAATATTCAGGTCATACTTGAACAACTTGTCAGGTATAGACATGAATCCCCAACAGGCCTCCATATTACAGGGGTGGTGATTCTTTCTGAATGCTTCCTATACTAAGGCTTCATATCTGCTACCATGGTTCTAAGAGCAGGTACTCAGCTTCCACTCTCTCCTGAGCCAGAAGCCTTTGCATATCACCAAACCTGGAAGCAAATATTGGCTGGGCTCCCCTGTCTGCCATCCCCACATGGATGGACACTTTTCAGTGCATCAATGCCAGTAACATTGAAACAATGACAGTGCTCTTTTATGAATGCATCTTGATTTCCTCCTCAATCTCCACTTAACTCCCTTTACTTGCTCTCACAAAATACAAATGAGGTAAGAAATCCAGAGAACCAACTCTGTTGAATTTAACTGCAGTGTCTAATTTCCAGTATGGGTTAAGTCCCTCAGTTATTCAAACAGACTCTTTAGCCCCCTGTTGGTAGTGTGCAGAATCAGAAACAGAACAGCATTTCCTATTTATATTATTTGTAGAGAAATATTTGAGAAACTTTTTCCACTTGAGACCCTTTATTTTTTTGCCAGAGAAATTTTATGTACCCTTCGATATAAAATGTGTCCTTCAGTATAAAAAAGCAGCATACAGAAAACATCTACTGATAATTAATCATAAAGAAATTTATTTTAAAACACATTTTTAAAATTGAGAAATTCTACATGGAACTGGAGGAGTTCTATTAAAAAGATCACACCTTCTACAAGATCATAGTGGGTGATTTTAATGCAAAGATAGTACCGAGAAGATCGGCTGAAGAACTCCACATTGGGACCCATGGCCTAGAATGGAATGAACAGGGTGAGAGACTACCTGAGTTCATCATGTCCACCAAGACCATTCATGGGAACTCATAGTTCCAGAAGGCTAAAGTGAAACGTTGGACATGGGAATCTCCTGGCTGATAGTTCCACAATGAAATTGACTACATCATCTTCAATTGAAGGTTTTCCCTGACCGATGTCGCTGTGGTCCCAAAATTCCAAACAGGATCAGAACACAATCTCCTTCGTGCAAAATTCTACTTCAGGCAATGGGGAGAAAAGGCTGCAAAGTTTAAGAAGAGAACTCCCAGAACGACCACCAATTGGGAACTCTTTGGCACCGTTGAGGCAACATGGGAAGATACCATCATTGACGACATTGATGAAGAATACAACCGACTGGTTCAGCACCTCCATGATTGTGCAAAGAATGCTAAGAAAGAGAAAGAGACAAAAGGACGCCTGTCTTCAAAAACTCTCAAGCTCATTTGCCAACGTGGCAAGGTGTGAGCCTCAGGCAACCAAATGCTAACGTCCAATCTCGCAAAGCAGTGTAGAGAAGTGATAAAGGAAAACCTCAAAGAGAGAAGAGCAGAAATACTGGAAGATGCAGCAGAAGCTGGGAAAAGCATTCAAAACGCCCGCCTGTCCTTCGCCAGCTATAAGACCAAGATGACTGCCCTCTGACACCCTGATGGATCTATCACATCTTCCAGAAAAGCAATGGAGAAGATTATTCATGATTTCTACTCAGATCTCTTTGATAGCCATGTCCACCTGCCCACATACCAAATTCCGCAGGATGGATATGTCATTCCCAATGTTCTCCCTCCTGAAATCTGACATGCCATTTACGTCGGTAAAGAAGTGAACAGCACTAGGCCTAGACAAAGTCAGACCCGAACACCTAAAGAATCTGCCGTCAGTACTCATCAATACACTGGCTTGGCTCTTCAAACACTACCTGTCTGAATGCAAGGTGCCCTCCCAATGGAAAACCAGCAGGACAGTTCTACTGTTCAAGAAGGGAGACATTCATGACATTGGCAACTATTGCCCCATCTGCCTGTTGTCCATCATCTATAAGCTGTTCACCTCGAGTCATCTGAACAGGATTGGCAGAACATTAGATGAAGGGCAATCATGAACTGGCTTCCAAAAAGGATTCGGCACAATCGACCATATATCCACGTGGTAACCAAGCTCATTGAGATTTGTAGGGAGTACAAGATGCCATTCTGTCTCACGTTCATTGATTTTAAGAAAGCCTTTGATTCTGTTGAGACCGAAGTAGTTATCGAAGCCCTAGAAAAACAGGGTGTTCAAACCCAATACATCAAGATCCTTTGTGAGTTCTATTATGGATTCACCACCAGGATCTATCTCATCATTCTACAAGGAAGTGATCATTGATGTCAAAAGAGGGGTTCAGCAGGGTAATACCATTTCACCAAAACTCTTCAGCGCCACCCTCGAGAACATCATACAACAAGTAGAATGGGAAGGAATGGGAGTGAAGATAGATGGTCGACAACTACACCATCTCCTCTTCGCTGATGACATCGTTCTAATAACACCAAACATTAGCCAAGCGGCACGAATGTTGGCTGACTTTGACCGAGTATGTGGAAAGATAGGTCTACAGCTGAATCTCAGCAAAATTATGTACATGAAAAATGTACTAGTTCCAGAGGCCCCATTCACTCTCGATGGAACAAACATCTCTGAATGCAGCAGTTATGTGTACCCTAGGTCAAGAAGTCAACATGATGAATGACTTAAAACCTGAGTTGCGCAGGAGGAAGAGAGCAGCATGGATTGCCTTCAAAAGCATTGAAGAAATAGCGAAAAAGACAAAGAACCTCTGGCTCTGGGCACATCTCTTCGACTCCACTGTTCTCCCTGCATTAACATATGCCTCAGAGACCTGGGTCCTGTGAAAGCAGGACGAGAACGCTATTCAGGTTTCCCAAAGAGGAATCGAAAGAGCTATGCTTGGAATATCACGCCTCACTCAAGTGAAAGAAGGAATCTGGAGTTAAGACCTCCATCGCTGTTCCAGAGTCAGGGATGCTTTCTTGTTTGCCAAGGCACTGAAAATCAGATGGACTGGACATGTAATGCGATTTAGAGACAACCGCTGAACTAGAGCCATTACCGACTGGATCCCACAGAATGTCAAAAGATCAAGTGGCCGCCCACCTACAAGATGGTCAGACTTCTTTGTCAAGACCCTGAAAGAACGGTTTGAGGCTCTTCGTATTCCTGAAACAACCAGATGCCATTGGGCTACACTGTCACGTGATAGGGTCAAATGAAAATGTTACTGGCACCTGCTCGAGGAAATCGATGAACAACAGGATGTCTAGTGATCTAGTGATTTTTAAAAACAACCCCATATTTGGTAGTGACCCACAGTTTAACAGTTTAACCCATAGGTTGTAGAATACCTGAAATGTCTTATTTACCAAGGGAGGAATACAGTTCACTCAATAATGAGATTTGAGCGATTTAAGAGTATATCAAATTGCCTTTAGCCATGGGGATATTTAATGTTATATCACTAACGTTAAAGTGTTTTAATGCCTCAGAATTTTTTTTTGTCTGATCTACTAATAGATAAAAGGCTCTGGTCAAAGAAACCAAACCTTTAACATACTGAAGCTGGCGTGGCAATTTGTGTAATCAAACCACATTCTAGTTTGAGTCATTCGTGGTAAGCATCAGCATGTTAAAGGAAAGTGATTACAGGGCTGGAGCTAAGGATGATGACTCCCGAGACAATGTGAAATTAATTTGTTCAGAGGATTGAACAAGATGGTCATTTGATCACACCAGCTTGCATGCTGGATATCCTTCCTAAGCACACATAAACCTGAGTGTACAAATGCTTGAGGGTTCTGAGATTGAAACACTAAGCCATGCAAAAGCTAACAAGCTTTTAAAATATGGTCAAAGAATTCCGTGCTTCCATGCTTTCTCTGTGAGGGGCTTTCTCCAGTTCCGGTGGGAGGAGCACTTCTAGGCATTGTGGTTTGGTGCTGACTGAATCTAAGCAATTCATGCTCTAACTCTTAAATTTTTTCATATGCCTCAGTTTATTATTCTACTTTTTACTGTACATTCAAGTTAGAGGAGAGCACAGACTACAGATCACCTGTGACCAGGACAAAATGGTGGTGGTGGTTAGGAAGATGGACTGTACCTGTATTGAGGACACTTCATAATTTTTCCCTTTAAATTTCTATCATGGTGAAACATGAAATTTTAATGCAATTCAAGAACAAACTTGTGTTTACATCACTTGATCATTTGACATCTTGTTATTCATCGATTTGCTCGAGAAGGCGCCAGTAATATTTCCATTTAACCCTATCACATGCCAGTGTAGCCCAATGGCATCTGGTTGCTTCAGGAATACAAAGAGCCTCAAACCGTTCGTTTAGGGTCTTGACGAAGAAGTCTGACCATCTTGTAGATGGGCCACGTGATCTTTTGACATTCCATGGGATCCAGTCGGTAATGGCTCTAGTCCAGCGGTCGTCTCCAAATCGCATTACATGTTCAGCCCATCTGATTTTCGGTGCCTTGGTAAATAAGACAGCGTCTCTGACTCTGGAACAGCAACAGGGTCGGAGCTCTGGATTCCTTCTTTCACTTGAGTGAGGCGTGATATTCCAAGCATAGCTCTTTTGATTCCTCTTTGGGAAACCCAAATAGTGTTCTCATCCTGCTTTCGTAGGGCCTAGGTCTCTGAGGCATATGTTAATGCAGGGAGAATGGTGGAGTTGAAGAGATGTGCCCAGAGCTGGAGGTTCTTTGTCTTTTTAGCTATTTCTCCGATGCTTTTGAAGGCATTCCATGCCGCTCTCTTCGTCCTGCGTAGCTCAGGTTTTAGGTCGTTCATCATGTTGACTTCTCAACCTAGGTACACATAACTGCTACATTCAGAGATGTTTGTTCCATTGAGAGTGAATGGAGCCTCTGGAACTAGTTCATTTTTCATGAACATAGTTTTGCTGAGATTCAGCTGTAGGCCTATCTTTCCACATTCTCGGTCGAAGTCAGCCAGCATTTGTGCCGCTGACTGATTGGACCAGACTGTTTTCTTCATCACCCAGAGGAAGAGTATTTTATAGACCCTTAGAGTGGAGGAACTGAAACCTGATATAAAACTGTGTGCTTTACTGTGTATGTATCATAAATGGTATGTATCATAAATGGTGTGGGGTTTGCATTCCAGGCTATGGGAGCAGTGACTCTTGACAAACCTTTCCACAGACTTCTTTAAGCCTCAGTGTTTCTTCTTTAAACCTCAGTATACCTCAAGGGTTTATCTGAACTGGTTGAAACTGGCTGTTATGAAGGAAGCTAATGCCGGGGGAAGGAGAATTCTATTTGGGGTGTTCCTTTGTAGACCATATACCCACAAGTGAGCATATGCCAACAGATGCACCATCTTTAGTACCAGATGATGTGGGATATACCAGAATGACCGTAGGAATGTGTTTCTTTCACTGTCTTTTGAGAAGTTGCTCCATTTCCAAGTTAGGTTCATCTCTTTGTTCCCCCTGAGCTTGGACTTCTCTAATATGGACCCTGCCCCATGTCGAACCCAAGAGATGCAGATAGGGAGGAAGGTTCTGAATAATGAAGATCTGGGTTGTTGTTATGAACCATTTCATTCACTTTTGTATCTGTAAAGCACTGCTAGAACTGTAGGTGTTCTTAGGCAATGAGGAGCAGAAGAGAACAAATGGTCTAACACAGCAGGCACATTCCTGGCGATTCAGTCACAGAGCAAGGAGGCAAACAGACCTGACTGAGCAAATACTGTGATGTCCTCAAAAATACATAGTACACCTTCTAAGAGACCTTATCTCTTTATCCTGGGAAATGCTGTGTTAGTATCTGTTAAATAGATATCTTAGAATCATATTAGGGAATATTGTTTCCCTTTAAACACCTCTTTGAAAAGGGTACATTTTCCTATTTGCACATGGATAAATGTGTTTGCATAGAAAATGTGCAAAATATGGCTTTGGAATTATGATAAAGTTATTCAAGAAATAAGCAGCTTAAAAGTTAGGACCTCACTCCAGAAATATGTACACAAACATTTGGATAAGATTTTAGGAGATCCAGGTGGCCCAGAAGTGCCACATAAACCTAAGGGTGCCTGATCTCTTCTAGAATGCATAAGGACATCATCATCCTTCCCAGAGTTGAGAAGGGCTAGTAAGCACTCTGATGAGATGGACCCATTTTCTACTCCCACCCCCAAGGGCTAATTCTGTTGACCAACATTCCCTCCTTTACTCTTACTTGATTCTCTTGGTTTCCTGGCTCAAACAATATGTATATGTATGTTAGTTACTGGTCCCAGTAATCCCACATGGCAACACCTTTGGCACTAGGCATGTAGCCAGATAAGTATCATTGTCAAGATAAAGCAATGTAGAGAGGCACCAAGATCAGAAGAATTCTGAGGAAGGGAGGAGGTGGATGCAAATGCAGGGGAAGCTGGGGAAAGTCCAACTGTAGTTAAAATCCACACGTACCATGTTAACAGTGGAGACCCAGACGGCCTGTTAAGAAACGTTGACACAAGTTTAAAATGTTGGAAATTGTCTTTGTGGGAACCAACAGCAAGAATGACAGCTGTAGGGAACCAAACAGAAGAGACCTTTCTGCACATCTGGCTACACACCAGACCCCTCTTCTGCTCAGGCTTTCTGGTAGCTTCTCACCTCTCCCAGACAAAGAACTGAGGTGCACGATGCAATTATTAGGTATGCCTTCCCACCCACTGTCCCCCTCCATTCTCTTTTGGGTGCTGTGGCCTCCTGGATGAGCCATGCAGCCATGGGCCTTTCCTTACACTTGTCACTTCTCAGCCTAGGACTATTTCCTTACTAACCCCACAGTTCTTGCCTTTTTTTTTTGGTTTCTGGGCCACAGCTGGTGATGCTCAGGGGCTAGGCCTGGTTCTGCACTTAGGAATTACTCCTAGTGGTACTTAGGGGACCATATGGCATGCTGGGGATCAAACCCGGGGTGGTCATGTGAAGGCAAACATCCTACCTGCTGTACTATCACTCCAGCCCCTGTTTTTGTCTTAAATTTTTAAAAAATTTAACTCAAATAACATCTCTAAGTCCAGAGATGGACTTAGAGATGACTATAAGAGTATGCTACCTGCACGGCAGAGCCTGGCAAGCTACCCGTGTTATATTTGATATGCCAAATACCAGTAGCAATTATAGCCCTCATTCAGGAATGGATTGAGGCTCTTTATGTTCCTGGAGCAAGCAGATGCCCTTGGGCTCTACTAGCATGAGACAGGACATATGGAGATGTTACTGGGGCCCGCTCGAGCAAATCGATGATGAACGGGAAGACAGTGAACTCAAATAACACCTTGTCAGAGAGTCTTTCTTGCTTTTGAAAGCTATAAACTCTGGGGCTTGGGATATGGTGCAAATGCATAGTCTAAGCTGCCCACTGGATTCCTGGCACTGTGTGGACATAAAGAAATCTTAAAATAGGCCCAAGCACTGCTAGGATTGGCCCCCTCCAAAAAAGAAAGAAGACTGAAGACTGCTCACAAACATTCTGCATATCCCTCCTGGGAATATACCCTGGGAAGCCAAAAACACACAGTGGAAACACAATCCGCACTTTTATTTTCATAGCAGCACTATTCACAATAGCCAGAACCTGGAAACAATCAGTATGCCCGAGAACTGATGACTGGATAAAGAAACTGTGGTACACCTACACAATGGAATACTATGCAGCTGTTAGGAAAAATGAAGTTATGAAATTTGCCTATAAATGGATGGACATGGAAAGGATCATGTTGAGTGAAATTAGTCAGAAGGAAAGAGAGAGACATAGAATGACTGCATTTATTTGCATGACATAAATATATCAGGTGATCTTACCAAAAGTGGAAATTACCACAAACGTGTGGGAGTCAGAGGTTAGGTAAGAGAGAAGGGAACATGTGTGAATAAATGTCAAAAAGGGCTGATACCAACATAGAACTGAGCATTAAATACAGGCAAAAAAATGCGCATGATGGCTTCTAAGTGTATGTTGTGCAACCCACAATGTGTAAGAGAAGGAAAAGAGAGAGGGGGAGAGAGAAGAGATAAAGAACCTGCCATTTAGGCAGGCTATGGGAGGGGAAGGGAATTGGGGACATTGGTGGTGGGAAATGGGCACTGGTGGAGGGCGGGGTACTGGAACACTATGTGACCGAAACCTCCAAACATGAACAACGTTGTAATTGTATATCTCACGGTGGTATAATAAAATGTTTTAAAAAACATTCTGCATATCCCTTCTCATCTTTTTTTTATCACCATCTAAAATCGTATTATTGTTTTGACTTCCCTTAACATTAAGTTTATAAGTTTCACTGAGGCAGATCTCATTGCTTTACTCATTGCTATTTCTCCAGGGGGTTGACTATGACTAGCAGATTACATATCCCCCAGAGTTGCTGAGATGATTAAATACATGTAAAACATATGCAGAGCACAGTCCCTAATAAGAATCATGTAATTTTTCCTTTCATATTATGACAAACTCACTGAGTACTTATTATTATCCCCATTTTAGAGATATAGTCAAGGCTTAGAGTAATTTACTCGAAGTTAAGCATTCATGTTGGGCAGAACCAGGATGTAAATCTAGAGCTCTGCAGTCACCCCTTGCCCTGCTTTGGAAGTGCTAGCAAAGAAGAAAGGCAGAAATCCATTCATTCTGGAACAAAGACAAGAACAGATAAGGCTCAGATCCAAAAGGGTGGTGGGAGGGAGTAAAGTCTCCAGGATCCTGAAACTTTCATACTACATGAATGTGAAATGGCGGTGGCATTCTGTTTACTTCCTAACTTCACAAAAATGTGAGAGAGCCTGCCAATTAAAAAATGTTTTTATGACCCCAAAAAAATCCATGTATTGGAGACATTTACTTTAAACAGTCATTCCACCATAACAGGAAAAAGAAGTAGAGCAGAGGAGTTTATTATAACAGCTGCTTTCATACCCAAAACAAGGTTTGGCTGTTTTTGGCAGGTTGTACCATAGTAAAGTTGGCACAAAGCTGACTGTGTGAGTTTCCTTTAAAAAGATCATTTTGCTTCCTTAGAGAAACCCAGGACTGGACTATCTAGGGTGAACTGCAGATGTTTGTTCCTCCTTTGCTCCTCTGTCCTCCTGGGGCTTCCACCCTTCAGAGACCTAAATCGGGGGGTTTGCAGGGGAAAGGGGATGCTGCGGAGGTAGAGGAAACGAGCTTGCAGAGAGAGACTCTGCACTTTGGAATCGCAACAACCTCGATTAGAAGGCAACATTTCCTTTATTAGCTGCTTAACTCATTGAGACACAGTGTCCTTCTCAGACAGGTTATTAGGAGGATTAGAGTAAAAGCAAACACAGTTCCTAGTTCATTACTGGCTTTGATGGCCAGGAGCCTGGGAGCTGCCTCCCCTGACACTGTCCACTTTACAAAACACTCAGCAGAGAAGGTAAAGGGCAAGTCTTCTCTCAGGGGCATCTAAAAAGACTGACTTAGCTGCACCCCTCCCTTCAAACCTAGGAACTAAACAAGAAATGGAAAAGGGATGGATGCCAGAGTGCCCCTGGAAGTGCCATTGCTCACAGGGGCCAGAAGTGGAGTCGAGGGAAGGAAGAGAAGGGGACTTATGGGTAGCCTAGAGGGTAGTGCTTCCTTGGGTTTTAAACTGGGAATCTCACTGGAAGCAAAACTCTTCTGGCTTTGCACTGGACTGTGCAATGCCTCCCGTAGCCCACGCACACAGCCAGCAGCTGAACACTAATAGCTTCCAGATGGCCAGAGAGTGGTCAACACATGATACATTCGGCACGTGTGAGTTGGAGGATTCTGATGTCAAATGGTTGGGTTGATGGCCCAAAGTCATAATTAATTTGTGGAATATAAGGAATTAGAATTGGACTCCCAGCAAGCTTCAGATCCTGAGCTGAACTTACTGCACATGGTAGGATATTCTGGTGATGGGCACTCCTCCATTCAGCAGTGTCTCAGTGGACACACAAAACACCCTTTTCTCTTCTCCAACAATATTTGTTCCTTAGCATCCAAGTCTGACATCCATAGTTAGCACAGTCCTGCTTGTAATAAGGAAATGAGCTTCCTGAAGCAGCTGGAAGACATGAGCTGGAGTTTGGACCTATGCTGTAGTGGAGGGAATCCTTTAGCCACGGCCAACAATGTTTGAAGACCTATTTTTGAATTCAAAGGACTTTAATCCTCTGTCTATTCAGAGCCTGGACTCAGAACACTGACTTTCCACAGAAAGCACCAGGCGTAGGGGGTGGATCCAGAGTGGCACCACCCATGGGGTACTTTCAAGTCTTTACCAGCCAGGCAAGGAGTAGGCCTGGGAAAGGTGGCCAGGTGGGGCCTACTTCACACTTCTTTTTACTAAGAGAGCTGTGTTTCGATTCAGGCTCTGTAACATCCTATATCCTCGATAATCACTCATCAGAAAGAAGAATGCATGACTGTGCACATATTCAGCCTGAGTCTACAGCTGGGGGTGGGGAGAGGAGGAGAAAAGTCCAAGTATGCACTAAAT
Organism: Cryptotis parvus; assembly: GCA_021461705.1. Lineage (NCBI taxonomy): Eukaryota > Metazoa > Chordata > Mammalia > Eulipotyphla > Soricidae > Cryptotis > Cryptotis parvus. The sequence goes on from JAJIBD010024375.1 coordinate 15,147, forward strand.
GCTTTTGCAGGGGTCCTGATCAGTAGTGAGGGAGATATCATAGCATTCCCCAGCTGAATATCAGCCCTGTCAATAGCCTGACAGAGACATTGATATATGCCACAGAAATCACTTGTGGGTGGAAGATTCTGGAATAGCAACACACTTTCCACTGTTGACTTTTGGTGTTGACTTCTGCTGCCTGGCACTTTCCCTGGAGAGCACCCTGCTCTGTGGCAGCCTGGCCACACAGAGCTGTCCACACACCGGAAGGTGGACTTGATGGCCCAGCATGAATTAAAAATAAAATTGTCATAGAAGTAGGAAAGTTAATGGCTATTTTAAGTTGCTCCACTGTTTAGGGAAAGTTGCTGCAAGGATGGTGCCAGCACTTGGTGAATGTTCTTCCAACTCCTGTGAAACCATGTGAAAAAATCAAAGGGTATTTCTTTGTGAAACACACACATACACAGATGTATTTGTTACAGGTCCTTCTGCATGATGACCAATATCAAGTCCTGCAGTGTGATGAGTGAAGGAGAAAATGAGGCCAACGGAACCTTGATCCCACCTTACAATTAATTGAGATCTTTGCCACCGAATTCCTGGCCTGTTATCATCAAAGTACAAAACTAAGGACAAATAGCTCCTTACAAATGGCCATATGTTCTCTCCATTGGGGAACTGATTCCTAAAGAATATTCTAAGGGAACCACATTTTGTTTTGTCCTTTTTAAAACGCTTCTGACACTATGTAGTTCCTTACAATTTATTTTCCCTTTTCCTTTTCATCTCTATATTGGTAACACCAATTTCCCCCTCTGTCAACTCTCCCTGACTCCTTTTCCAGTCTTAGAAGCTCTATTTCTTTCTCTTAGTTATTTCTTTCTATTTCAAGAAATACATCCAAAATCAGGCACTGGTTCTTCTTTACAAGAAGAAAACAGCCAAGCCCATCAAAAAATGGGGAGAAGAAATGAACAGAAACTTTGACAAGGAGGAAATGGCCAAAAGACATATGAAAAAATGCTCACCATCATTAGTCATCAGAGAGATGCAAATCAAAACAACAATGAGATATCATCTCACACCACAGAGACTGGCACATAGCCAAAAGAACAAGAACAACAAGTGCTGGCGTGGATGCGGGGAAAAGGGGACTCTCATCCACTGTTGGTGGGAATATCGACTAGTACAGCCTTTCTGGAAAACAATATGGACATTCCTCCAAAGACTAGAAATTGAGCTTCCATTTGAGCAGGTCATACAACTCCTGGGAATATACCCTGGGAAGCCAAAAATACACAGTGGAAACACCATCCCCACATTTATGTTCATAGCAGCACTATTCACGATAGCCAGAATCTGGAACAACCAGAGTGCCTGAGAATAGATGACTGGATAAAGAAACTTTGGTACATCTACACAATGTAATACTATGCAGCTGTTAGGAAAAATGAAGTTATGATATTTGGCTATAAATGGATGAACATGGAGAGGATCATATTGAGTGAAATTATCCAGAAGGAGAGAGACAGATATAGAATGACTGCATTTATTTGTGACATAAACATACACACACATATATACATAATATAATACCAATATCCAAGGTCAGGCGAAACATCGATCAGGAGGTCTTGTCAGAGATGGAAATTATCACAAACGTGTGGGAGTCAGAGGCTAGGTGAGATAGAGAATGGAACAGTGTGCTAACAATTGTCCAAATTACTAATACCAACCTAGAATTGAGTATTAAATACAGACAAAAAGATATACATGACAACCTCTTAATGTATGTATTGTAAATCCACAATATGGAAGGGAACGAAAGAGAGAGAGAGAAAGAGAAAGAGATAAAGAACCTGCCATAGAGGCAAACTAGGGAGGGAGGGAGAGGGAATCGGGGACATTGGTGGTGGGAAATGGGCACTGGTGGAGGGGATGGGTGCTGGAACACTGTATGGCCGAAACCCAAATATGAACACCTTATGGATATCTTTGTAATTGTATATCTCATGGTGGTATAATAAAATATTAAAAAAAGAAATACATTAAACTGACAATAAAACCTTTTCTTTTCTTCTTTTTGCTTTTTGGGTCATACTGGTGATGCTCAGAGGTTACTCCTGACTCTGTGCTCAGGAATTACTCCTGGCAGTGCTTGGGGACCATATGGGATGCTGGGGATTGAACCCTGGTTGGCTGCAATGCAAGGCAAACACCCTCCCTACCACTCTGATCCCAACACCTTCTCCTAAACACCACTGGGAAATGATTGAGTGGGAAATGGCGGAACACAGACAGGTTGGTCCCCAAGAGCCTGTCTCCTGCCCTAACATGCCATTTATGGCGCAGGAATGGCCAAACTGTTCAACACTTTTATCACTTGATTTTCACTGGAGAAAAGTTTGATGAAGAAGAAAGCTTACTTCCACACAAGGTCCATGCAATGAAAAATGTCTGGGTAACCCAGGAATAGCTAAAGCACTCATTGGGGAAAAAGATGGGAGGCATCACCTTTCCCAACTTCAAACAGTACTACAAAGTGGTAGTAATTAAAACAGCATGATACTGGAATAATATCAATAAGACTTGTGGACCTTAAAACAGAGTTGAGTATCCTGAAATCCAGCCTCAAATACACGATCATTCAATCTTTGATAAAGGAGCAAAAACTACGAAAATGGAGCAAGAAAGCCTCTTCAACAAGTGGTGCTTGGAAAACTAGGCAGCTACATGTAAAACAATGAATTTGGACCTCTGTCTAACACCATGCACAAAAGTCAGATCAAAATGGATTAAAGATCTCATTATCAGACCTGAATCCATACAGTACATTGAAGAAAATATAGGAAAACCCCTCTACGACATTGAAGCCAAAGGCATCTTCAAAGATGAAACACCACTAACAAAGCAACCAGAAGCAAAGATAAACATATGGGACTATATGAAACTAAAAAGCTTCTTCACCTCAAAAGAAACAGTGACCAAGATACAAAGACAGTCCACAGAATAGGAAAGAATATTCACCCAACACCCATCTAATAAGGGGTTAATATCCAGGATATATCAGGCACTGGTAGCACTTTACAAGAAAACAACCAACCCCAAAAATGGGGAGAAGAAATGAACAGAAACCTCAGCAAGGAAGAAAACTCGAATGGCCAAAAGGCATATGAAAAAATGCTCATCATCACTATCATCAGAGAGATGCAAATCAAAACAACAATGAAAGGGGCCAGAGCAATATAGTACAGTGGGTATGGCATTTGCCTTGCATGTGGCCAACCTGGATTTGATCACCAGCATCCCATATGGTCCCCGAGCACCGCTGGGAGAGATTCCTGAGTGCAGAGCCAGGAGTAACCCCTGAGTATCACCAGGTGTGAACCAAAAAAGCAAAAAAAAAAAAAAAAAAGAGAGAGAGAGAGAGAATCTCACACCACAGAGACTGCCACATATCCAAAAGAGCAAGGACAACAAGTGCTGGCGTGGATGCTACGAGAAAGGGACTCTCACCCATTGTTGGTGGGAGTGTTGACTGGTCCAGAATTTTTGGAAAACAATATGGACATTCCTCCAAAGACTAGAAATTGAGCTCCCATTTGGCGCAGCCATACCACTCCTGTGAATATACCCTGGAAACCCAAAAACACACAGCAGAAATACCATTTGCACTTTTATTTTCATAGTAGCACTATTCACAATAGCCAGAATCTGGAAACAACCAGCGTGCCCAAGAATTGATGACTGGATAAAGAAACTTTGGTAAATCTACCCAATGGAGTACTATACAGCTGTTAGGAAAAACGAAGTTATGAAATTTGCCTATAAATATATGGACATGGAGAGGATCATGTTGAGTGAAATTAGACAGAATTCCCATAACCTGATGGAATTGTTTGAGGCTCTTTATGTTCCTGAAGCAAGCACATGCCCTTTGGCTCTACTACCATGAGACAGGACATATGGAGATGTTACTGGTGCCCACTCGAGCAAATTGATGATGAACAGGAAGACAGACAGTGACAGTGATATATATACATACATACTATATATATATATATATATATATATATAATGCTACTAATATTCAAGGTCAGGCAAAACATGGATCAGGAGATCTCGTCAATAGGTGGAATCTACCACAAACATGTGGGAGTCTAGAACTGAGCACTGAATATAGTCAAAGGGATACACATGATAACCTCTATGTATTGCAATCCACAATGTATAAGAGAAGGAAGAGAGAAAGAAAGAGAGAGAGAAAAAGAGATAAAGAACCTGCCATAGAGGCAGATAGGGGAGGGTGAGGGAATTGGGGACATTGGTGGTGGGAAATGGACACTGGTGGAGGAAGGGATGGGTGCTGGAACATTGTATGACCGAAACCCAAACATGAATATTTTTGTAATCGTACATCTCGCGGTGGTATAATAAATCCAGCATGCCCTTTTGTCTGTAAAGAAGGGGACAGCACCAGGCCCAGACAGTGTCAGTCCCGAACACCTGAAGAATCTGCAGTCAGTATTCATCAATACACTGGCTCGGGTCTTCACACGCTACCTGTCTGAATGCAAGGTGGCCTCCCAATGGAAAACCAGCAGGACAGTTCTACTGTTCAAGAAGGGAGACATCCACGACATTGGCAACTATCGCCCCATCTGCCTGTTGTCTGTCATCTACAAGCTGTTTACATGAGTCATCCTGAACAGGACTGGCAGAACATTAGATGAAGGACAACCATGCAAGAAAGCTGACTTCTGAAAAGGATTCAGCACAATCGACCATATCCACATGGTAAACAAGCTCATTGAGTCTGTAGGGAGTTCAAGATGCCGCTCTGTCTCATGTTCATTGATTTAAAGAAAGCCTTTGATTCTGTGGAGACTGAAGTGCTCATCAAAGCCCTAGCCAAACAGGGCGTTCAAACCTAATACATGATTCAAGATCCTTTGTGAGCTGTATTACAGATTCACCACCAGGATCTCACCACCAAAGAAGTGATCATCAATGTCAAAAGAGGAGTTTGGCAGGGTGATACCATCTCACCAAAACTCTTCAACGCCACCCTTGAGAACATCATGCAGCGATTAAAATGGGAAGGAATGGGAGTGAAGACAGACGGTCTGCAACTACACCACCTCCGCTTAGCTGATATCGTTCTAATAACACCAAACATTAGACAAGCGGCACAAATGCTGGCTACTTTGATCAAGTATGTGGAAAATAGGTCTATAGCTGAATCTCAACAAAGCTATGTTTATGAGAAATGAACTAGTTCCAGAGGCCCCATTCACTCTCAATGGAACAAACATCCCTGAATGTAGCAGTTATGTGTATGTAGGTTGAGAAATCAACATGATGAACAACCTAAAACCCGAGCTGCGCAGGAGGAAGAGAGTGGCATGGGATGCCTTCAAAAGCATCGAAGAAATAGCAAAAAGACAAAGAACCTCCAGCTCCAGGCACATCTCTTAGACCCCAACGTTCTCCCTGCATTAACATGTGCCTCAGAGACCTGGGCCCTACGAAATCAGGAGGAGAATGCTATTTGGGTCTCCCAAAGAGGAATTGAAAGAGCTATGCTTGGTATAATAAAATATAATAAAAAATGTCTGGGTAAATGAAGGAAATAGAGGAATTGTGGAAGCAAAAGGTAGAAAAAAATGAAACAAGAGGCAAAAAGAGAAAGATTCAACATCACAGTCATCACAACTTGTTCAGGGTTAAAGTTCAAAATACTAAAACTGTTTCTAATGTTCCATTAAGTAGCGGCCTCTCAGTGCCTCTGACAAGTGATTAAAGAGAAGTGGTCTGCTCCCAAGGGGCTTCATGAATCCCCATGCATGAATGTTTGATTGAGACAATCCAGAGTTGCACAGTTGGGAAGGTGGTGAGACAAAGGTCAGATGTACAAGGGAGGAGTTCATTCATCAGCTCAGACATCTGAGTGTGCAGGACAGCGGATAGGACTACGGCCATCTGGGAGCTGTGCTTGCAAGAGCAGATTAAGAAAGCACTAGCACAGAAACCACAAAGGAGAAGACAAAGCTGTATTTCCAGAGGAAAGAGCAAAGGCTTCGACTCAAAGCTGAGGTAAGAGCTTTATTTGATTTTTTTTTCCAATGATGAAGAAAGAATCCTACTTCCTTCTGATTTGGATTATTTTTAGCACACAAGCCTTAGTTTTCATGCCAAGTCTGTTTGGCCATAACTTCTTTCTAGCCTAAACGTTTGCAGTGACTTCCTACTGCTGACGGTGTAAAATATAAACTCTAAAGTATGGCATCCAGGGCTTCATGAGAGGGATCCCACTTAACTCTTCCCTTGCCTTCTTCCTGCATCCCTGAAGCCAGACCTCAGAACAGATGTATCTTCCATAGTGTACTACCTAGCATATTCTTTCCTTAGTCTAGAACACCTCTGCATGCTTGGCTGCACAAACTTTATTTATCCTCTACCACCTATCTCAAAGCTCCAGCTCCTCTTGTGAAGCCTGACTTCTAAGAGGTTCCATGTCCTAGACTCTCACTAAACCAAAATGCCATCCCATCACATGCATTAATTCTCCACTGAACAGAATGAAGAGAACATATTCTCTTTGCTGTCATTGACTGGTTGGCACTAAGGAAGTGCCCCAAATGTATGCTGACTGTTTATATAGCATTCATTTATTTTATGTTTTAACCAATTTTTATTATACTACCATGAGATATACAATTACAAAGATGTTCATGTTTGAGTTTCGGTCATAGAATGTCCCAGCACCCATCCTTCCACCAGTGCCCATTTTCCAAGACCAATGTCCCCACTTCCCTCCCCACTTCCCTATCCTGCCTCTATGGCAGGTTCTTTATCTCTTTTCTCTTTCTCGCTCTCTCTCTTTCTCTCTTCCTTTTCTTACACATTGTGGATTGCAATACATACATTTAGAGGTTATCATGTGTATCTTCTTGCCTTTATTCAATGCTCAGTTCTCGGTTGATCTTATAATTTTCAACGTTAACACGACCCATCTCTTTTTACCTAACCTCTGACTCCCACATGTTTGTGGTATACCAGGTTTTGAGATATCGCACAGGTGCCCTGAAGATGACTGTGGTTGTTGCATGAGGTTTTTATGGCCTCTGAGAGTCTGTAGGGGGAGCAGGTGAGGACCAGAGCCTGCCCCCTTCCAGGACACCCATAAGCCTAGCACAGGGCGGGCAGGCAGAAACTCCGCCCTGCGCCTGAGTACCTGGTGTCTGGCTGAGAGCCTTAGCAGCTGTTCTGGGAGGGGTCGCCAGGCCTTTGTGGAGGGGCCTGGGTCACACCTGGCAATGCTCAGGGGTTACTCCTCCTCTGCACTCAGGAATTACTCCTGGCAGTGCTTAGGGGACCATATGGGATGCCGATGATCAAACCCAGGTCGGCTGCTTACAAGGCAAACACCCTACATGCTGAACTATCGCTCGGGTGCCTCATTTAGTTCTACATATATACACAAGCCCCCTCTCTCTCTCACACACACACACACACAATTTTTTTATCATCACCTTTTGCGTCTCTGAACCTGTGAGTTCCAGCTAGCGGAGACCATAGCTAGTGCTTCAGGGGCAGGATGGATGTGCTGGGATAGAGTGGGTGATCCATCAGACATAAAATTTAAAACATAACGAAAAGCTTCAAAAACTTAGAAACCATATATGCACCAGGCCTCAGTTTCCAAATAAGGCAGAATATATGCATGTGCCTGAGAGAGGAGAGGAAGTCAAAATAGATGAGAACAGAGAGAAAGAGATACAGGATCACTTTTTCTCCTTTCATCCCCTGAAAAACTAGCTGACACATACTTCTAATATAAAGTCATATTATTTCTGCCAATTTTAATCCCATTTTTACTGGCCCCTTTCAGAGCCAGAGAATGTCAAATTCTGGTACTGAGGAAAGAAGAGGAGACTTCCATAAGTGGCAAAGACAGAGAGTACAAATCAGAGCAAGTAAGTGCAACAGAGAGGGCCATTGCAGTCCAAAACAAGAGCAGTAAAATGCAGAAATATTTACGTCTGAAGGAACTTTTAAAATAGTTCTTCTAGTAAGACATAATTCTCCTGAAAATCTCCATTTTTAGTAAACTGGCACAAAAATGACAGAAGAGAGAGATGTCTAAATTGTGATGGTTCTGCAGTTCAGAAACTTGGTGTCGTTTATGTTTTATTAAAGTTCACCCACAACAGAAAAATAATTGCTACATTAACTAATGTCAAGAGCTCATTACTTGTGGCTATTTTTTTTACAAAGGTGTTCATAATTGGTTCTTGGTAATACAGTATTCCAGCACCCATCCCTCCACCAGTGCCCTATTTCCACCACCAATGTATACCACCCCCTCCTGCCCACCCCCAGGCTGCCTCAATAGCAGGTAGCCCCATTTCCTCTTTTTCTCTCGCTCTGTCTCTGCATCTCTCTCCCTCTTCTTTTATACATTGTGGCTAGCCCTGCAGATATTAAGAGTTTATCACTTAAGTCTCTTTGTGTATATTCAATGGTGAGTTTTAATCTGCCATTACCATTTCCCACACTTAGTAAAACACTGGTATCTATTTATATCCTATTAATGAATGCAGTCATTCTATATCTGTCCTTTTCCTTCTGACTAATTTCATTCAGCATGATAGTCTCCATGTTCATCCATTTGCAGGTAAATTTCATAATTTCATCTTTTCTGACAGCTGCACAGTATTCTATAGTGTAGATGAACCACAGTTTCTTTAGCCAGTCCTCTGTTCTCGGGCATCTTTAGGTTGTTTCCAGATCCTAGCTATTGTGAATAGCGCAGAGATGAATAGAAGTACAGATAATGTTTCTGCTATGTGTTTTTCGGTCTCTCGGGTATATTCCCAGGAGTGCTATTGCTGGATCAAATGGGAGCTCAATATCTAGTTTTCGGAGGAATGCCCATATTGTTTTCCAAAAAGGGCTGGACCAGTCGGCACTCCCACCAACAGTGGATGAGAATCCCTTTTTCCCCACATCCACACCAGCACTGTTTGCTCTTGCTGTTTTGGATGTGTGCCAGTCTCTGTGGTGCGAGATGGTACCTCATTGTTGTTTTGATTTGCATCTCCCTGATGATTAAAGATGAAGAGCACTTTTTCATATGCCTTTTGGTCATTCGAATTTCTTCTTTTTGGAAGCTTCTGTTCATTTCTTCTCCCCATTTTTTGATGGGGTTGGCTGTTTTTTTTCTTGTGAAGTGCTACCAGTGCCTGATATATCCTGGATATTAACCCCTTGTCAGATGGGTATTGGGTGAATATCCTTTCCCACTCTGTGGATTGTCTTTGTATCTTGGTCAATGTTTCTTTTGAGGTGCAGAAGCTTTTCAATTTTATCTAATCCCATTTGTTTATCTTTGCTTCCATTTGCTTGGTCAGTGGTGTGTCGTCTTTAAAGACACCTTGAGTTTCAATGTCGTAGAGCGTTTCTCCTATGTTTTCTTCAATGTACCTTATAGATTCATGTTTGATGTTGAGATCTATAATCCACTTTGATCTGACTTTTGTGCATGGCGTTAGAAGGAGGTCTAAGTTCATTTTTTAACGTAGTTGCCCAGTTTTCCCAGCACCATTTGTTGGAGGCTGTCTTTGCTCCACTTAATATTTTTTGCTCCTTTATCAAAGATTAAGTGGTTGTATATTTGAGAGTGTGTTTCAGGATAGTATAGCAGGGAGGGCGTTTGCCTTGCATGCAACCAACTCAAGTTTGATCCCCAGTATCCCATATGGTCCCCTGAGCACTGTCGGGAATGATTCCTGAGTGCAGAGCCAGGAGTAACCCCTGAGCATTGCTGGTTGTGAGCCAAAAAAAAAGTCAAAAAATATATATAAATATATGTATATAAATATACATATATATATTTTACATATATTTATATATATTTTTACATATTTATATACATATATTTATATTATATAAATATAACATATTTATATAAATATATTCTTCTAGCAAGAAGCCAGAGCAAACCACACATCATGCAGTCAGTCATTCTCAACATCCAGACTCCATAGTTCCCTCAGAGCTCATCCAAGAGAAATCCTGATTTTTCCCCTTTAAGTTTCATCAGTAAATGCTCGAGATGAGAGCCTTCTACTGAGACTATTACCACCTACATGGCAGAGCCTGGCGAGCTACCCATGTTTTATTTACTTGTTATGCCAAAAACTAGTAACAATTATGGACCTCAGTTCCATGACCTGAAGAATGCTTTGGGGCTCTTCCTGTCCCAGGAGCAAGCAGATGCCCTTGGGTTACACTTGCTTGTGACAGGACTAATGGAGATGTTACTAGTGCCCACCTGAGCAAATTGATGAACAATGGGAAGACAGTGATACAGTGATACAAATTTCAGGAGTGTTTGTTCAATTTCTTTGAAGAACATCATGGGTAAATTTATAGGGACTGCATTGAATCTGTATAAAGCTCTAGGGAGTATTCACTATCACTATCTTCCCGTTGATCATCTATTTGCTAGAGTGGGCACCAGTAATATCTCCATATGTCTAGGGGTGCTGTCCCCATTTTGACAATGTGATGTCCCCATTTTGACAATGTTAATCCTTCCAATCCATGAGCACGGAATGTGTCTCCATTTCCTCAGGTCTTCTTTTATTTCCTAAAGTAACGTTTTGTAGTTTTCTTTGTAGAGATCCTTTACATTCTTTGTCAAACTGATTCCTAGGTATTTGATTTTTTGCGGCACAATTGTGAATGGGATAGTTTCTTTAATGTCCCTTTCTTCTCTTTCGCTGTTTGCATATAGGAAGGCCATTGACTTTTGGGTATTGACTTTGTACCCTGCTACTCTACTATAGGAATGTATTATTTCTAGGAGCCTCTTGGTAGAGAGTTTCGGGGTTTCTAGGTATAATATCATGTCATCAGCAAATAGTGACAACTTGGCTTCTTCCCTTCCTATCTGGATGTCCTTAATGTCTTTTTCTTCCCTGATTGCTATGGCAAGTACTTCCAGTACTATACTGAATAGAAGTGGTGAGAGTGTGCAGCCTTGTCTTGTCCCTGATCTTAAGGGGAAGGCTTTCAGTTTTTCCCCATTGAGAATGATGCTCGCTGTAGACTTGTAGTAGATGGCCTGGATTATATTGAGGAAAGTTCCTTCAATCCCCATTTTATGGAGAGCTTTTATCATGAATAGGTATTGAATCTTGTCAAATGCCTTCTCTGCATCTATTGATATGATCATATGGTTTTTATTTTTCTTTTTGTTGATATGATGTATTATGTTGATTGACTTGCAGATGCTGAACCATCCTTGCATTCCCGGGATGAATCCCACTTGGTAATGGTGTATAATCTTTTTGATGACTCCTTGGATTCTATTTGCTAGTATTTGTTGAAGATCTTAGCATCTGTGTTCATCAGGGAGATTGGTCTGTCATTTTCCTTTTTCGTGACATCTCTGTCTGCTTTGGGTATCAGGGTGATATGTGCCTCGTAAAAGCTATTTGGGAGTGTTTCTGTTTCTTCAATTTGCCAGAAGAGCTTGAAAAGAATTGGGAGTAGGTCCTCTTTAAAGGTTTTGTAGAATTCACTGGTGAATCCATCTGGACCTGGGCTTCTGTGTTTGGGGAAACTTTTGATTACCGATTCCATCTCCTCGATGGAGATAGGTTTGTTGAGGTATTCCAAATCTTCTTGTCGCAGACTTGGGAGGCTATAGGAATTCAGAAATTTGTCCATTTCTTCTAGGTTCTCTTGTTTCGTGGCATACAGGCTCGCATAGTAATCTCTGATGATCTGTGGAATTTCTGTGGTTTCTAGTTGTGATGTCCCCGTTTTCATTTCTGATTCTATTTATTTGGGTTCTCTCTTTTCCTTTTCTTACAAGTCTTGCAAGTGGTTTGTCAGTCTTATTTTTTCAAATAACCAGCTTTTCGTTTTGTTGATCTTCTGGATTGTTTTTTGACATTCCATCTCATTGATTTCTGCTCTAAGTTTTATTATTTCTTTCTTTCTGCTTGGGTTGGGCTCCTTTTGTTGATCACTCTCTAAGATATTAAGTTGTGAAGTCAGACTGTTTGTGATGGCCTTTTCTTCTTTTCTGATAAATGCTTGAAGAGCTATGAACTTGCCTCTTAACACTGCTTTTGCTGTATCCCACAAGTTCTGGTAATTCGTGTCTTCAGTCTCATTTGTTTCCAGGAATCTTTGGATTTCCTCTTTGATTTCTTTTATGACTTGCTGTTTGTTCAGCAGTGAGCTGTTTAGTTTCCAGGTACTTAGTATTGGTCACCATTTTTGTGTACAATTAACTTCTATTTTCAGTGCCTCATGGTCTGAGAAAATAGTTGGCACAATTTCTATCTTCTTGATTTTATGGAGGTAGGATTTATGGCTCAGCATGTGATCTATTTGGGAGTATGTTCCATGTGCACCGGAGAAGAAAGTGTATTCAGCTTTTTGGGAATGAAATGCCCGGTATATGTCTACCAGCCCTCCTTCTTCCATCTCTTCTTTTAGGGCCAGTGTTTCCTTGGTAAGTTTCAATCTTGTTGATCTATCCAGGATTGATAGAGCAGTGTTGAAGTCTCCAACTACAACTGTGTTGCTGTCAATGTATTCTTTGAAGTCTATTAGTAGTTGTTTTAGGTATTTTGCTGGCCCCTCGTTGGGTGCATATATGTTTAATAGCGTGATTTCTTCCTGATATATGCATCCCTTGACTATTAAGAAGTGACCTTCACTGTCCCTTCTGACCTTCTTCAGCCTGAGGTCTATGTTGTCAGATACCAGTATGGCTACCCCAGCCTTTTGGATGCGTTGGTTGAGTGAAGGATTGTTTTCCAGCCTTTTATTTTGAGCCTGTCTTTGCTCCAATTGTTCAGGTGTGTTTCTTGAAGGCAGCAGAATGTCGGATTCAATTTTTTTGATCCATTTTGCCACTCTGTGTCTCTTAACTGGTGCATTTAGACCATTGACATTGAGAGAGATTATTGTCATGGGATTTTCTGTCATCTTTCTGTATAGGTTGGTTGTTCTTTTGGGATTTGTCTCTTCTTAGAAAAGCTCTTTCATTAGTTCTTTTAAGGTTGGTTTTGAGTTTACAAAGTTCCTAAGCTGTTGTTTATCGAAGAAGCTGTATATTTGTCCTTCAAATCTGAATGAAAGTTTAGCCAGATAAAGAATTCTTGCTGAGGCATTCATTTCATTGAGATTTTTTACTATATCCCACCACTGTCTTCGGGCTTGGAGGGTGTCTTCTGAGAAGTCTGCTGAAAGTCGAATGGATGCTCCTTTGTATACAATTTCCTTCTTTGATCTTTCTGCCTGAAGAATTATGTCTCTGTCTATGGCATCCATTACTTTGACTAGGATGTGTCTTGGGTCTTTCTATTGGGGTCTCTTCTTGCTGGTACATGTCGGACTTCTTGGATCTGAATGCCTTCGTCCTTTAACTCGGGAACTTTTCAGCCAGGATGTTTTTAACTGTTTTAATTTCCTTGGGGTTACTTTCCTGTCCCTCTGGGACTCCGATGATTCTTATGTTGTTCTGCCTGGCTTCATCCCATTGTTCTCTATTCCGTTGCTGATCCATTTTCCGGTCTTTTTCCGTCTTATGTAGTTCTCTGAGTGCTTTCTGCAGTTCATCTTCAGTCTCACTGATTCTCTCTTCCGCTGCTGTTATCCTACTTTTGAGAGTCCCTATTGTGTTTTCATTTCATCTACTGAGTTTTTAAGCGATGATATTTCTGTTTGCATGGTTCTCATTTCTGCTCTCATTTCCTCCCGTAATTTATTGACTGCCCTTTCAACTGCTTCGTTTATGTTCTCCTGTATTTTATTGGACATCTGCTCCATTTTTTTGTTGAGCTCCTTAAACATCCTACCAATTTCTTCTCTAAATTCATTGTCAGAAAGATCATGCACATCTGCATTTTTTTGAGGCCTTCAGGGTTGATTTCTTCATCTATTCTTCGAACTGGGGATCTGGGCGTTGCTTCCTTATGGTGTTGCGGTGTTCAGGGATAGATTCCTCTAGCGTACTGTTTCTTTTTCTTGGCGATATTACTTTCTCTTGGTATTGAATTTCCTAGTTTTCGTATTAATAAGTGGCTGCGTGAGCGGCCACCCGCCAGGCCAGCCGCACCCCCAGGGAGAATACCTGAGGCGGAGACAGGCCGGTGTGAGAGTTCAAACTGTCCGTTTACTTCCCGCTTCTGCTCAGACTTCTGGGGGGTTGTAGTTCCACCTTTTGCTGAGGCCTGGGGGCTCCACCATGATGCCAGGCACCCGCCCAGCCAGCCGCACCCCCAGGGAGAATACCTGATGCGGAGACAGGCTGGTGTGAGAGTTCAGAATGTCCATTTACTTCTGCTTCCACTCAGACTTCTGGGGGGTTGTAGTTCTACCTTTTGCTGAGGCCTGGGGCTCTACCACGACCCCAGGCGCCCGCCTGGCTAGCCGCACCCCCAGGGAGAATACCTGAGGTGAAGACAGGCCGGTGTGAGAGTTCAAAATGTCCACTTGTGTCAAACACATGATCATTTAATCTTTGATAAAGGGCAATGAGTCTAAAATGGAGTAAGGGAAAGCCTCTTCAACAAGTGGTGTTGGGAAAACTGGGCAGCAACGTGTAAAAAAATGAATTTGGACCTGTGTCTAACACCATGCACAAAAATCAGATCAAAATGGACTAAAGATCTCAATATCAGACTTGAATCCATAAAAGTACATTGAAGAAAATATAGGAAAAACCCTCCACGACATTGAAGCTAAAGGCATCTTCAAAGGTGAAACATCACTAACAAAGCAACTAGAAGAAAAGATAAACATATGGGACTACATGAAACTGAAAAGCTTCTGCACCTCAAAAGAAACAGTGACTAAGATACAAAAGCAGTCCACAGAATGGGAAAAGAATATTCACCCAATACCCATCTGATAAGGGGTTAATATCCAGGATATATCAGGCACTGGTAGAACTTTACAAGAAGAAAACAAACAACCCCATCAAAAAATGGGGACAAGAAATGAACAGAAACTTCAGCAAGGAAGAAATTCGAATGGCCAAAAAACATATGAAAAAATGCTCATCATCACTAATCATCAGAGAGATGCAAATCAAAAACAACAATGAGATACCACTTTACACCACAGAGACTGGCACATATTCAAAAGAGCAAGAACAACAAGTGCTGGCGTGGATGTGGGAAAAGGGGACACTCATCCATTGTTGGTGGGAATGCCCGGCTGGTACAGCCTTTCTGGAAAACAATATGGACTTTCCTCCAAAGACTAGAAATTGAACTCCCATTTGACCCAGCCATACCACTCCTGGGAATCTACTCTGGGAAACCAAAAATACGCAGCGGAAACACCATCCATACTTTTATGTTCATAGCAGCATTATTCACAATAGCCAGAATCTGGAAGCAACCAGAGTGCCCGAAAATCGATGACTGGATAAAGAAGCTTTGGTACATCTACACAATGGAATACTATGCAGCTGTTAGGAAAAATGAAGTTATAAAATTTGCCTATAAATGGATGGACATGGAGAAGATTATGTTGGAGTGAAATTAGCCAGAAGGAGAGAGACAGATACAGAATGACTGCATTTATTTGCATGGCATAAATATATATGTACATATTATGATACCAATATCCAAGGTCAAGTGAAACATATATCAGGAGGTCTTGTCAAAGGTGGAGATTATCACAAACGTGTGGGAGTCAGAGTTTAGGTAAGACAGAAAATGGAACAGGGGGCTAACAATAGTCGAGGGGTACTAATGCCAACCTAGAACTGAGCATTAAATAGAGGCAAAAGGATACAAATGACAACCTTTTTAATGTATGTTCTGTAATCCATAGTCTGGAAGGGAAGGAAAAGAGAAAGAGAGAGAAAGGGAAAGAAATAAAGAACCTGCCATGGAGCAGGGCTGGGGAAGGGGGAGGGAACCGGGGATGTTGGTGGTGGGAGATGGGCACTGGTGGAGGGACGGGTGCTGAAACACTGTATGACCAAAACCCAAACATGAACTTTTTAATTGTATATCTTTTTATTTGTATATCTCACGGTGGTATAATAAAATACTTAAAAAAAAATGTCCACTTGTGGCTGTTAAACAAACTTTCCAGGTATATGGTCTAATGAACAATGACAAAAACTACTGGTGCCAAAGGAGAAAAATAGGGACCTTAATTAGGAATTAGCAATATACTGCTCTAAGAATCATAAACACACTCACTCGTGATGGTGTTGGAAGAGTATTTTCATTATCACACACTGGGGTGCAGTAGGTTATTTAGGTATTACAGATGGCCAGAAGATAACATTATTTCTATGGCAAAATACACCTTTAAATGATCAAACATATGGCTTATAAATTATTATTCCTACTCTAAGTCAGGGACTACCTAGATACGTCTTTCAGACACATTAATGGCAAAATATTTCTACTTTTCATGAAAAGTTAATAGTCTCAGTTTCAAAAAAGGTGTGTTCTTCGTTACTACATCTAGTAAACAGCTTACAAACTGCAGAGATATTTTCTAGGGGTCTATCAGTCCCTCCCAGCGGAGTAGTCTTTCCTAACCTACCGATTGCTTCTGGAAATAGAACTCAGAAAGGCTGGGAAAGACAGAAATTCGAAAGGACCTTTTCCACCTTAGTTTGATGTGTGGTGGGAAGGGCACAGCTCTTATTTTTATCTTGATGCCATACTTATTGGCCCTTATCCCCAGTGAGCTCCTTGTCTGTAAAATGGGTAGAGTGAGTGCACATCACAGAACTATACAGATTGTGATTGTGCAATCACAATGGATACACTGAAAGTGGCACACAGTCAACAGATGTGTGGTAGCTTGTTGAATTACAGTTCTAAGCATTTCAGGTTTAACATTAGGCTGTCTTTCTCCTTCTGCACGGAATGTAGGTTAGCTGAGTTACACCCATTCATGTGCTCCTGGTGTGGACACAGGAAAGCAGTTAATGCTATGCTTTTGTAATATAGGAGTTAACTAACTCTGAGATAGTTATTCCTGGGCATCCATCTTATTTATCTGATTTAAGGCTCAGTTGTCCTTAGGTTGACCTTTGTTCCTTACACCCCAAAGGAGGGTCCCACTGCTGGACTTGGATGGGCCTAGGGAAAGCTGTGAGTAAGCTATCCTGACCTAAACATGGGAAGGCCTAAGCACCATAAGAAGTGTAATAAGAGGCTGGAGCAGTAGTATAGCAGGTAGGGAATTTGCCTTACACATGACTGACCGGGTTTGATCCCCAGCATCCCATATGGTCCCCTGAGCACTTTCAGGAGTAATTCTTGAGCAAAGAGCAGGAGTAATAACTGAGTATTGCCAGGTACGACCTATAAAAGCCAAAACAAGTGTAATAAGTTAAGAGGACGGCCATGAAATAAACTCTGACATGACTCTTAAAGAAGTAACTGAGTAAGGACCCTATAGTATTTCCTATAGGAAAAACTAGCCTGGTCTTAGGTTTGTAGTCCAGAATATATAAAGAGATATTTCCAGGAAAAGCCCCCATGAGCCCAGAGAGAGTCCAGAGAGACTCAGACATGTATAGACATAAAGACATATAGACATATATAGTTCAGAGAAACTATAGACAAAATTCCTTATCTTTTACTGTGTTTATACAAAATGACAAGAAGCATTATTAAGAAGTAAATGTAAAATGATAGTTTGAATGAATTACCATAAAAGAAAGGAGAAAGCAATATGCCCTGAGATGGAATTCCATCTTTGTCCTGGAGCGGGTCTCAAGTTCAACCACCTGTCTATAAGCCCCTGTCCCCAGCCCTTGATGATGTCTTTATAGCTAGTTGGGTTTGCCTTAATTAAATGGCCAATGATTATCAAATGGCCTGTGACTCCATTCCTTCATTCATTGGGGAGATGGTTGTCAGTCCTAAATGCACCAGGGGACCCTGTGGAACCCAACAGTAGCTCTCTCTTCTCTCCTTTTTAGACAAATCTCTTTTTGAGGGATCTACCTGCATCTGGGGGTGGGGCACAAATTCTGGTTCTATGCTCTGTGGGAATCCATGGTGTTGCAGTATACTGTTGCCCAGAACCTCTGCATCTTGCCTGGAGTTACCTTGCAGGCCACTTTGTAGATATAGGGGGGAAAAAGTTTTGAATCTGTGACTTTATGTGGCAGTATATCTTACTATGTATTGTTAGCTGGTATAAATATTATCTCTCATGCTACCACAATCATTGTGGGACTAGCTAGATCTTACCAGTATTTACTTGGCCACGTTGGATCTCTAAGTAATTAGACCAGAGAGAAATGCTGTTTGCCTCCAAGCAAGCATGTGTGGCTCTCTAATAAGTCTAACGGCTAATATACAAAACAACTATGAAGTAAAGATGAGAATCTTGTGAAGGCTTGGAGAAATATGTATCTGGCTGTAGAATATCCATTGGTACATATACATGCCCTTCCCCCATCTACATAAAGCCTGCAGGGATACTTCCCAGGCAGATCTTGGCTAGAGCAACATTAACATTTCAGTGGGAATTGGTTGAGGTTCTGGGAGAAGTTACCTGAGTGGGATTGACCCTCACTGCTTTCCATTGATGTGGGCCAGTCTGGGCTGAAAAGTTGTAAAAGCTGTAGCCTGCTTTCTTCTGGGCCTTTTGCCTTTTTTTTTGCTTTTGCCTTTTTGCCTTCTCACTCTGCCTCCTCTCTCCTTTCTCTCTTCCCTGTTGGGCCTTAACACGTGGTAGAGGCCATCTTGGCCTAAGATTCTAAACGTACACATGGCCAGGGCCCAGCTAGGAACCCTAAAGTCTGAGGTTTTCTTATTGTTGGATTGTATACCAGAACAAGCGTGAGTAAAGCTGAAACTTTACTTGTATACCAGAACAAGTGTGAGTAAAGCTAAAACTTTGAAACTTAGCTGAATTCTTGCGCCTTTCTCCGTCTGCTGACTGCCAATCCCCTGGGGCAGAAGGGGGAACCTCTGACCCTGCTTCTGGATTTTGTTGGGGCACCCATCATACCCCAACACCATGGTTTCTCAGCACTGTATGAGCCTTGCAGAAATTCTGGTTGATTCTGGAGTCCAGGACTGGGAACTCGCTGCTACAGTTCACTGGAACCACGTTCTCTCACCTAGTCTTATCACTGTACCACGTGAAGTTTTCGTTAAAAAAAAAGGAATTGCTGGAATAAAAGCTTAGTAGTAGCACTAGGAAAAGAGATCTAGGAAATTATGTGACTAGCAAATCCAACTTGACTTAGTGATGGGGTGCACTGAAGTTGGGAGGGGAGTGATAGCTCAGGAGGCAGAAATCTATCTTCCCACAATCCCTGAGAGCTACTAACCCCGGAACATGATAAGGCATGAAACACAGAGCTCCATTTAGAAACTTATTACAACTTTACTGGTTTTGTATCAATGTAAAGGATTTAAGATTAAGTAGTAAGCAATAAACAAGCATGAATTCCAGTTTCTGTAAAGATCTACCAATTCAACAGGCTGTAGCTTCAACCTACTTCAGCCTTCCCACTGAGTACAGCTAACACATACAACCACATGCAATCTAGGCAGCCAGCAATATCTCAGTGCTGACTCCATACAATTCCACATCTTACATACATTTGCTATATCTCAGAAGGGTTTTTTAAAATTATGTATTTATGGGATTGGAGCAATAAGACAGCAGCTAGGACCTTTGCCTTGCATGAAACCAACCTGGGTTTAATCACCAGCATCTCATATGGTCCCCTGAGTCTACCAGGATTGCTCCCTGAGCATACAGCCTGGAGTAAACCCTGAATGGGCAAAACAAAAACAAACAAACAAAATATTTAGTTTGATTTTTACAGCCATCCCCACTGTGCTCAGGGATTATCCCTGGCTCTGCTCTGCATGGCAAGCACCTTGCCCACTGTGCTATCTTGCCATCCCCCACAGATTTTTATTGTATTTTCTAAATTACATATTTTGATGCTTAGATAACTCTAGGTCACCAATTTGGAATGTGGGATTCAGGCATCATCAAGTGACTCTGATGTGCAGCTGAGATCAGCAATAGCCCCTGAAAGCTAGTCCTGCCTGAATCTAGAGGCTGGGGATGGCTGGAGAGACGATAAAGCCTGTTACAGAGGAGTATCCAGAACAGTGAAGAGTCTATTCTTTTACAAAAGTGCACCTGGCAAAGCATGCAGAGTAAGGAGGTGCAGTGGGGGCAATCAGAAGATCAGCAATCTGAAGCTTTCTCTTGTGTAAAAAATGTTACTGTTTTCCCTTATTAAGACAGTAGGAACTGGAGGAAATGATTTCAGCTCATTCTTTTTTGTTTTACTTTGTTTTGGGGGCCATACGTGGCAGTGCTCGGGGATCACGTATGGTGCTGGGGATCAAACCTGGGTAAGCCAGGTGCAAGGCAATCACCTGACCCACTCATTGTGCTATTGTTCCCACCCAATTTCAGGTCATTCTTAAAGATGAATTCTTCAAAGATCAGGAGGTTCTCAGGCACATAAAGCTGATGGCTGACATGCTACCTATATGTGCAGACCACCAGCATGAGGCTCCCTGGGAAGAGTCTATAGAGGGAAATTAAGCATCAAATAAGGGATTAATCTGACTGACCTCAAAGGTTCTGTGTGATTCCAGGATCTCAATGACTATTAAGGACTAAAGTATTGGCTTCACACAATGAAGGTATTTTTTTTAATTTAGGAGAACAAATACATTATAAGCCTTACCAAGTGGATAAATGTGTGTGAGCTCGGCATAGGAATAAACCCAGGCCTGGCCAAATGCTCCAAAAGTGCCTTCCACAATACCATACAAGTCATTAGAACAATTCAAACCACAGCCATAAAGGCAGCTACACTAAATGGCAGCTCTCGGGGAGGCTCTGCTGATTTAAGAGGCTGACACTCTGGAGGGGACCAACCCCTGCTGTTTATATGGTTGTCTAAGTTAATTATCCCTATATTTTCAGATTAAGTGAATGGTAATCTGTTTATCTAGGTCAAATATTTGGAACTGCTTTGGTCCCTTGACAGTCATATGAAATTACACAATTTCTGTCCTTTTCGGCATTATAAGAAAAGATCAGGTTAAAAAAAATAGAATATATTTTAAAAAAATAGGTTCAACACAGTGCACCTTATTTCTAAAGTATTCTAATTAATCAACTCTAAACAAGTGGTTTAAAAGTGGTAATTTTAAAGATAGAAAGAAAAGAAAATTTTAATTCATTCCATATTTTTTGTCTTGAGTTGGAATGTTTCCCCATTGAGAAAATGAAAATCCTGACTTTTTGCTCTCTGTGGTCATTCTAAAAGTAGTAGTTATCACTTCATAAGTGGACAAATCATGGAGCTACCATAAAGGGGAATAATCTGACGCTGTTGATTACCTAAAGAGAGGGCTATTGGGCCAGAGGAAGAAACTTTATATGACAAAGTGCTGAGAGAGAGAGAGAGAGAGAGAGAGAGAGAGAGAGAGAGAGAGAGAGAGAGAAGAGAGGAAGGGAGGGGGTGAGGAGGACGATCTTTGGAACATTAAGATGTTTCCTGATGACATTTACCAGAGGTCCTTTTAGAACTGATCTCATTTTGCATCAAGTCAATGAACTAGGGAGAGTCAGGGCAAATAGAACTTTGTGGAGAGAGCTAGGATTATCAGGAACTCTGCTGCAGGTAAAGGTGAGGGCTCATCTCTTTTTCTTTTCTTTCCCCCCCTAGGTTTATGGAGGGAAGGGACTTGTGGAAGGATGGTGATGGGAAGGACAGGTAGAATGTCATTGCTAATGCAGGTAGCTTCATCAGAACTTTTAAGCTCTCACGTGAGAAGCGTATCATCCAATTTGGAAACTTCCTGTCTGGTGGCAAGAGTCACTGTGCTTGGTTCCATGTGTGTGGCTTACTGCCATGTTCAGGGCTAATGGGGTCTGCTGTGGCAGAAGGAATGACAGGTGGGCTGTGCCTAATGGGGATAAATGATGTATGGTCTAGGATCACAAAAATTGGTCTTTATGCCACTGCAAGAAGTTGTTCTTGGAGTCCTAAATTCTATGGGTTTGGGGCGGGAGGCGATAGTCCAGTGGGTAGGGCATTTGCTTTGCACGCGGCCAGCCCATGCTGGCCCAGGTTCAATCCCGGCATCCCATATGGTCCCCGAGCACCGCCAGGAGTAATTCCTGAGTGCAGAGACAGGAGAAACCCCTGAGCATTGCTGGGTGTGACCCAAAAAGCAAAAAAAAAAAAAAATTTCTATGGATTTGTCTTTAACAAACAACACGTATCCATCATTATGGCATCACACAGTAGTTTCAGTGCCCCTAAATTATCTGTCCATATTTTCATCTCTTCTTCAGCCCAACCTCTGGAAACCCACTGATTTTACTGTCTCCGTAGTTTGACTTTTTTGAGTCACTGTCACTGTCACTGTCTTCCCGTTCATCATCGATTTGCTCGAGCGGGCACCAGTAACATCTCCATAAGACCTGTCTCATGCAAGTAGAGTCCAAGGACACCTGCTTGCTCCAGGAACATAAAGAGCCTCAAACCATTCCATCAGGTCATGGGAATGAGGTCTATAATTGCACTTTTTGAGAATGTCACAAATTTCAGAGTTGGATTCGATGGTATATACCCTTTTCAGATTAGATTCTTTCACTTAACAATAAGCATTTAAGGTTACTCCATGTCTTCTCGTGGTTGGGAGCCTGCTTCTTTTCAGCATGGAATAAAATTCTATGATCTGATGTATTTCACTCAAAATATCAATTCTTTTAGTTTGGGACATTTTAGTTGCTTCCAAGATTTGGTGATTATAAAGCAAGACCACAGATATAATATTCATATGCATATTTCTGGGCAGAAAATTTTCAACCTCTCCATAGTAAAAATCAAGGCATGTAACTGCTGTCTTGTATGGTGAAACTATGATTAGTTTTGGATAGGGATGTAGTTCTGTAGTAGAGTGCATGTCTCTAATGTTTGAGGTTCTGGGTTCAATTCTCAGCATCACACTACATCTTACACACAGATTGATTTTTATTTTGCAGAAATTTATTTTTGTTGATTGAGATTTTGTGATTTACAAGACTGTTAATGATGGCTTCTCATGCACGTAATTCCAACAACACACCCATCACCAGTGTACCTGTGTCCCTCCTCCAGGGACCCCAACACCCTCCCTCCTCCAGGGACCCCAGCACCTCCCCACCAACGCAGTTGTGTGGATTAGTTCTCCTTTTGTGTGCTTTTAGGTCTATGTTTTGTATCTTTAAGTCCCACATATGGAGAGATCATTCTTTATCTACATAATACATAAATTTTAATGAATAATTTTATTGAATAATTTATCAGTCACAATGCTGAGACCCAGTGAGGTGAAGTGGCTTACCCAAAGTTAGAACATAAATTCATGGTCTAGCCAAATCTAGGACCAACATTACCTGATGCAGCATCTGAAAATACATATCATTATGGAAAAGTACTGACGGGGAACCAGAAGACCTGAGTCATGTCTGGGTTCCTTGTGTGAAAACTAGGAATCTGTCCTGCCCAGGGAAAAGAATTATAAAGACTCGGTGAAATAACATCCCTCAAAATGTCCCTGGGTGCCCAAACAGTGTAAGTTCCTCACCACACCCCAGCCTCGTGGGACCCCTCATTCCACCTTGTATTGCCACTGGCACTTCCAGGAACCTCTGCTGAGCCTCCAAAAGTGGCTAAGTGCTACACCTGACTCACATCTAAGGCAGGTTCCAGATGGTGAGTTTTATTGGGCAAAGGCAGAATTCAACTGCGTGCACAGAAGGGTGGGGTGCTATGCTGCTGCACATATTGCTGAAGGCTGTTGTCTACGCTTTAGAGGTCCCTGGATGCTTCCATTCCTGCTTTCTAGCACAGTGACACGTTTACTACTGGCAGATTAATTGGTAGCATTGTCAGCACAGCTGCTTTTATTGCCAATAACCTTGTGTCCCTGCAAGCAGTGGTCTTAACTATGTTTTTCTGTTTCCCTGGGGGATAAAGTATGTCCTGCTTTAGGATGATGTTCTCTTATATCAGGGCAAGAAACTGAAGTCTGCCCTGTAGAATGAGTCACACAGCAGGCAGGGGGACAGGGGAGAGCCTGAGAAAAAAGCAAAGAGTGGCCAGAAGCAACAGCACAGACTTTCCCACCTGCTCTTCTGACTCTCATCCCTTCTTATTGCTGCTCTAGCCACACCTAAAGAGGTGGAGGCACGTTAGGTTCTAGTCTAAATCCCATGATGAAACCTCCACCAGTAAATGCCCAGGAAAGCTCTGTTTGTAGGTTTCTATGCTATTATTCCCCAGTTCCTCAGAGATGTTTTCCTGTGCAGTATCTGAGAATTGATCAATACAACTGACCCTATATTTCAGCACAATTGACTGTACTTTCGTAGCTCTTCAACATAATGTGTCCCAAGAAAAGGAAAAATCTTTAGCCACCAATTTTAGACTCTTCCTCACAAAATAGTTGATCACATCTGCCACTAGGCAGATAGGAGTTTTGCAAAATACTTTCATTTCCATCTTTTTCTTTTTTCAGAATAGCCATATTTACAGGGTTAAAAATATTCACAGCTCAGAGAAAGGGAAAATAAAAAGAGGGAGACAGGGAGGCAGAGTTTCATCTCAGCTTTCTTGGTGCCAGAGCCCCACAAGCCCCTGATCTGGGCAGTGGATGAACTGCTGGGGTCTCTGAAGCAGTGGAAATGGTGGGGGTAGGCTGTGGGGAAGGACTGGGCAGGGCAAGAGGGTCACATGCTGCAGTGTGGACAGGCCGGCCCATCACTTGCATCTTTAAATCAAGGGGTTCATGATCTGTAACTCTCACTCAGGTGGACAGCAGGAGGGATAAGGACAAAAGTGACTTAGTAATAAGCATCTATATAATTGGTCCCTGCAAAAATGCATGTTTAAATTAAAAGTTTTTTTAAGGCTGGAGTAACCCTCGCTTTCACAATGGTCAACAACTTTTTGTATTGCTTATATTGTCAACAACTTTTATATTGTCTTTTGTATTGTATTGACAACACGTCATTTAAAATAAAGATCTCGTAAAATTAAACTAGACTGATGTTGCAAAAGAGTTACTTGTATAATCTCTAAATCTGCCTCACTGGGTCATCTACAATGGCTCTTTAGGGTCATTAGTCTTAATTAGTATGACAGCATTATTACTGTGCATACCCACATGGCTTTAGGGCTTAGCACTATTCACTGACTCTTTTGGAAGATTTACTGCAAGTTTTTGAATATATATAGGTTTCCACAAATACCAACCACATGCCCAGTGAAATTTATAAATTCCAGTTTTAAATCTCTGAGTTATTTACCACCTTTAATTGCCTGTGTCCAAGATATGATCGAGAAACACTGGGAAACAACTGAATATATTTCTGGCAATGGTGGAATACATAGGAATTAATGTAGCATCAACATCAGATTTTGCCACAAAATCTGGTGCTCCACGGAAATCTGAAGAGCAACAGATACATCAATAATTTGCAAAGCACTTGTTCAATCGAGATCTACAATTGTTCCCTTTCTTTTGGGTCAAGGAACCTTTGGGAGAGTACACATCTTCACTCCCCCAGACAGGAGATGATTTAATTATATTTGGCATCCTTCTGTCTTCCCCTCTGCATTACTTTTCTTTCTCCTGACATTCTTCCAGCTGAGAGAAATGCCTCATTCAGTGCCCTCCTTCTCAATTCTCCTTGGTTCCAAGTACCTCTTCCTTTTGCAATAAAAAATCTTTTTAAGAAATTGTTTAAGCCAGTGCATCCTGACTCCAACAGTCACATCAGTGTGAAGATTGAGAAATTCACCACAAGTCTCCCACAACTGAAGAGATGCACTTATGATAAAATTGAATTTGTAATTAAATAAGACAGCACTAGTTCTCACTTACTGTTATTATTGACAGGTTACTGGAATTTATGACCTTAAACAAAATATTGTAGAATGAGAGAAACCCTAAAGTAATGGTGTTTTCTTCATTTCTGATGGGATTATTTTATGGGTTTATTTATTTACTTATTTTATTTATTTTTTTGCTTTTTGGGTCACACCTGGCGATGCTCATAGGTCACTCCTGACTCTGCGCTCAGGAATTACTTCTGGCGGTGCTCAGGGGATCACAGGGGATGCTGGGAATTGGCCCTGGGTTGGCCATGTGCGAGGCGAACGCCCTCCCCGCTGTGATATCAGCTCTGGTCTGTGGGTTTACTTTTGCTTTTAAATGTTGATAGTAACGGAGGCTTCACCTAATAGTGCTGCGTCAATATGGGTGGCACTGGGGACTGAACCCAGGGTCTCATCCATTCAGGGCAAGTGTTCTACCAGTTGATTCACATATCTATCTCTTCTCATTAGTTTTATAATTAAAGTCATTAAGTGAAACAACTCTATTATGCATTTGTTATTGGATGACCTACTGTACTAACATGGAAATTCTCCAAGGAACTATAAAAGCAAGTCTCAGAGGAGCTCCTTAAATCCAACTGCAAGGTCATCCCTGTTTTCCCTCCACTAGTTCAGAAAACTCATCCGTCCTCCACCGCTACTTCCTGAAAGAAACTGTTTCACTCCATACCACCCACAGACTCGAATCTGAATAACGGAGTTGGAAACTTGGCACAGCACTCTGAAGAATTGTTAATCCCTAAGCCTGACCAAGGGGTGTGGAAATCTCATTCGCGGTCAAAATCACACTCACAGACCAGGCCACAAATGCAAATTCATTTTCCGCTGTGGTATCCACAGACCTCGTCTACAGCTTTCTGATGGCTGGCTTGTGCTCTAATAGGAAGACTGAAGATAAGATCCTTGCAGAATTTTTTTTAACATTAAGAACATAAATACATAAAAGCAAATGTCAACAAATGCACCAAGAATTTATAGGATGCCGATTTAACCCGAGATGGTTGCCAGGATTCAAGAATACTTTTCCTAAAAGAAGACTGCAGTTCCCAATCATGTCCATATTTCCAAAGAGCAGGTTCCAGGTACTCCAAAAAATCTGGGAAAGAAAACTCGTTCTGCTGCCCTAATGTTGGCTTTTTACGGAAGGCAGAGAGAAGCTATAAGAATCTTGGATTAGGAAACTTTTTAATTGTATATCTTTGTAATTGTAAAAATAAAAAATTAAAAAAAAAAAAGAATCTTGGATTAGGATCTTTCAAATCTGAAACTACTGTGGAGCTCAGATTTAGGGGTGGGCATGGGGACTTCCAAAGATGCTAGGGATTGAACCATTGGACTAGTCAGCAAGAGATTCTTTTCAATGCTAAAAGAGTAAAAGCCGGTAGAAGCGATGATGACTCTTGGTGTGCGTGTAATCCCCAGAAATGAAGAAGGCCCTGTTTTCAGCAGCAGCTCACATAAGACCCAGGGTACTCCAGGTCTGCTTTGCTGGAGAACCAGTTTGTTACTGATTGGTTTACATCAGTAAACCAATGTTTATTAGGAAAAATTATGCCAATGCCCACAGGAACTGGTATGTTAGCAGGAAACTGGTTCCCTCCCTCCCTTCTGTAATCCTTCCCTCCTTTCCTTTTCTCAGTCACACCTGATGGTGGTGAGGGGTTACTTCTGGCTCTGCATTGAGGAAATTGTGCTGCTGAGTTCGGGGAGCATATGGGATCCCAGGGATAGAACCCAGATTGGCTCTATGCCAAGCAAGCTTACTACCCCCGTACTATCTCTCTGGCCCCTCCCTTTCTTTTTTAAACACAAAAAATGTTCAGTTTTATTGAAAATATTTTTCTAAATAGTGGGTTTGCTAAACCAGTCAGGTTTGGTTATCAGACAGTTTTATTCCCAATAGCTTGCCATAAATCTATCTCAACAATCTGGAAGGTGAAGAGAAGACTCTTGGATGTATGACTACTTTCTAACTGGTTTCTACCAATGTTCTGAACTGAAAGAGACATAGAAGATGTGACGTCCTTTACTATTCAGTTTGTGTGATGCCGTTTAGAAAGGGATAAGTGGCAATGTGTGTGCCAAATGGAGAATAGGAAAGAACATTCTGGAACAGTTTACTCTATTCCATTTGGGGGGTAAATTTCTTTTTGGAAACTTTGGCAAATAATGGAGTGTCCCAGTTTCTTAGCACAAATGCAGCTTGTACTGAGTCAGTAGGAAGACTGACTCTATTGAGATCTGGAACCCCTTCATCTATAAATAGGTTGCCATACTGAGATAATCTCTTTGAGAACCTGTGATTCTCTAGTTATAAGTACTCATGTTGACTGGGAGACTGGTTTAGAGTCTGGAACACTAGCTTACAATTTACTGCACTGTGGAAGTAGTGACTGCCTAATTTTATCCCTTGTCATTGCATTTCAAAGGAATCAAGAGAAAACTGTCTATACCTACAAATTTCTACTGCACATCAAAGTGAGAACATGGAGTTATATCACCAATGAAAAGTAGGCAGGGAGGCAATAGTTTATTTTCACCTGGGAGTACTAAGGAAAGTAACTTTTGCCACATATGGAGGTTAAACTCTTCCTTCTAACCACAGTAAATATCACTGAAAATATTTGTTATTATTTATCAACATTAAATATTTACAAGATGGGGCCAGAGCAATAGTACAGTGAATAGGACATTTGCCTCGCATGCAGCCGACCTAGGTTCAATCCCCAGCATCCCTTATGGTTCCCCGAGCACCATCAGGAGTAATTTCTGAGTGCAGAGTCAGGAGTAGTAACCTGAGTATTGCTGGGTGTGACCCAAAAAGGAAAAAAAATAGTTAACAGGTATAATTATTTGAAATTTCTGTTTGTGAATGTGAAATCTTATATCATATGGAATATAGTCACAGATACCCACTTAGTGTGGCAACACTGTGTATGATAAACAGAGCTAATGCTTAAATTGTTTCTAGCTGGAATGTATCTGGGACCAGCCACTGGATTCAGGAACTAAAGAATGTTTGTTTTCCTATGAACAGATGCATTACTTCAGCACCCATCACTTCAGCACCCCTGACCAAGGAGTTGATTTTTTTAATGAGTTAATTCAAGAAGATCCCTATGATGCTGAGAAATTCCTCCCATCAGGTGGTGGCTAATGAGCGTGTTATAATAATCTATAACTCACCATTCCTTTGAATAAAGCAGTTGAGACTGGGCAGGCATAAACACAACTGAAATTAAAAAAGAATTAGGTAACTTTTCCGGTTCTCCCATTCTACTATCATACCAACTTGATCAAGTCTTAGATCTAATCTGTACAATGTTATAGTTACTATTCAAGATTTATGTAGTGAGTGGAAGTGACAAGAATGTATTAATTCTGGTTCTATTTGGTGACTGCTACAGCCAGCTGAGATAGAACAAAACAAAGCAAGCACATACCAGGTTTTAGATTTCAGTTTCTGTTTCATAAGATTGCTTCAGGGGGCAAGAGCAACAGCACAGTGGGTAGGGCTTTTACCTGCACGCGGCCCACCGGGTTTGATCCCCGTCATCCCATATGGTCCCCCGAGCACCACCAGTAATAATTTCTCAGTGCAGAGCCAGGAGTAACTAAGCCCTGAGCATTGCCAGGTGGGACCCAAAAAGAAAAAAAAACAAAACATAAGATCGCTTCAGCAGCTAAGGAAAAGGGTCAAATCTCCAAAGATGCATTCTCCAGGGCTTTCTTTCTATGGCAGGAGGGAATGTTATGTATCTACCTTCAATCTGGAGTTCCCAGTAAGATACAAGCAATGAGGTCAGGGATGTCCAATTAACCACCTAGCCCCAATTCTATGTCAGTCTGAATTGAAGCTGAGATAGTATTTGCCTAGAATAACCAATGACTTTTATTCCCTGATTAAACCTCTAGAGACTTTTTTCTTTGTTACATAACCCAGAGTTCACACTCTGTGATGTCTTTGCCAATGAATTTGCTCAAGTTCGCTGTCTGGGGTTCAATGCCTTTTAAGGGTCCCATTGTAAGAAACAATATTTGTGGATGATTGCCTAAAAGATATGAAGGACTTCTATTCCTCAAGATACCCTAAATTATATCCAAACACCACGCCAAACCATCAAAAAGCAGCAGACTTAGGCTGAATCATTTTGACCCTGGGTAGAGTTCCTGTTACTGAATTACACTTTGGCAGCATGCCATTGGCTTGCATTGAGGGACATTACAAGAAACAGTCCTACAAAAATTGCTAGTGTAGGAATTTTTTGAAGATATTTCCACTACATCTCCAGTAGTTTTTTTTATGAGAATTAATGGAGAAGTTCTCCTGTCTAGTTTTAGCAAAGCCTGTTTCTCCTGAGCAACTGGCGTTTTTCTTTTAAAATGTGACACTGTGGCTTAGGGCTGAAGCAATAGTACAGTAGGTAGGGTGCTTGTCCTACACTCAGCAGACCCAGGTTCAAACCCAGCATCCCATATAGTCTCTCAAACACCAGGAATAATTAGTAATTCCTGCATGCAGAGTAAGGAATAACTCATGAGCACTTCCAGGTGTGCCCAAAAACCATAAAAAAAAATAAACGTGAATACGGCAAAGTACTTAAAGTTGGCAAAAGACAGGCAGGTGTTCGAATGCTTTTCCTGGCTACTGCTGGATCTTCCAGTATTTCAGCTCTTCTCTCTTTGAGGTCTTCCTTTATTCCTTCTCTCCACTGCTTTGCAAGCTTGGACGTTAGCATTTGGTCGCCTGAGGCTCGTGCCTTGCCACATTGACGAATGAACTCAAGAGTTTTTGAAGACAGGTGTCCTTTTGTGTCTTACTCTCTCTTTTGCATTCTTCGCACAATCATGGAGGTGATGAACCAGTTGGTTGTATTCTTCATCGATATCGCCAATGATGGTATCTTCCCATGTTGCTGCAATGGTGCCAAAGAGTTCCTAGTTGGTAGCAATGAAGATTATCTGTGACTTCTACTCAGATCTCTTTGATAACCATGTCCACCTGCCCACATACCAAATTCCACAGGATGGATATGTCATTCCCAACGTTCTCCCTTCTGGAATCCGACATGCCATTTCGCCGGTAAAGAAGGGAATAGCACCAGGCCCAGACAAAGTCTGGGCACCTGAAGAATCTGCCATCAGTACACATCAATACAGTGGGTAGGCTCTTCATGCGCTACCTGTCTGAATGCAAGGTGCCCTCCCAATGGAAAACCAGCAAGACAGTTCTACTGTTCAAAAAGGGAGACATCCACGACATTGGCAAACTATTGCCCAATCTGCCTGTTGTCCTTCATCTACAAGCTGTTCACTAGAGTCATTCTGAACAGGATTGGCAGAACATTAGATGAAGGACAACCATGTGAGCAAGATGGTTTCTGAAAAGGATTCAGCACAATCGACCATATCCACATGGTAACCAAGGTCATCGAGGTTTGTAAGGAGTTCAAGATGCCACTCTGTCTCACATTCATTGATTTAAAGAAAGTCTTTGATTATGTGAGACCAAAGCAGTCATCAAAGCCCTAGCCAAACAGGGTGTTCAAACCAAGACCCTTCGTGAGTTGTATTACGGA
The DNA here is from genome assembly GCA_021461705.1 of Cryptotis parvus. Classification (NCBI taxonomy): domain Eukaryota; kingdom Metazoa; phylum Chordata; class Mammalia; order Eulipotyphla; family Soricidae; genus Cryptotis; species Cryptotis parvus. Next base: position 46,677 of record JAJIBD010024375.1, read on the forward strand.
TTCATCACCAGGATTTCACCATTCTACAAGGAAGTGATCATTGATGTCAAAGAGGTGTTTGGCAGGGTGATACCATTTCACCAAAACTCTTCAGTGCCACCCTCGAGAATATCATGCAATTAGAATGGGAAGGAATGGGAGTGAAGATAGATGGTTGGCAACTACACCACCTCCGCTTCGCTAATGACATCGTTCTAACAACACCAAACATTAGCCAAACGGCACAAATGCTGGCTGACTTTGACCAGAATGTAGAAAGATAGGTCTACAGCTGAATCTCAACAAAACTATGTTCATGATAAACATATGGGACTACATGAAACTAAAAAGTTTCTGCACCTCAAAAGAAACAGTGACTAAGATACAAAGACAGTCCACAGAATGGGAAAGAATATTCACCCAACACCCATCTGATAAGGGGTCAATATCCAGGACATATCAGACACTAGTAGAACTTTACAAGAAGGAAACAACCCACCCCATCAAAAAATGGGGAGAAGAAATGAACAGAAACTTCAACAAGAAATTCGAATGGCCAAAAACATATGAAAAAATGCTCATCACCACTGATCATCAGAGAGATGCAAATCAAAACAACAATGAGATATCACCTCACATCACAGAGACTGGAACATATCCAAAAGAGCAAGAACAACAAGTGCTGGTGTGGATGTGGGGAAAAGGGGACACTCATCCATTGTTGGTGGGAATGCCAGCTGGTACAGCCTTTCTGGAAAACAATATGAACATTCCTCCAAAGACTAGAACTTGAACTCCCATTTGACCCAGCCATACCACTCAGACATGGGGCAGAGCTGCTACTTGCTCTCCCTGTGCCCAGCCGCTCACAAGGAGCCCAGGAGAGATGGCGGGTTCTAGCGCTGGCCCGCCAGCCCAGCAGAGCCTTGCAACAAGCCAGACGACCCCCCACTCCATGAAGGCCTCCATTTTCCACATCCGGACTTCTCTCTCATCAGAACTCCACCCAGCAGACCAGCCTATCACAGTCCGGCTCACGTGCCGCTGCGGCTGTGCGGTTCATCATTAAATGCTGGACTTAGAGATGACTGCAAGAGTATGCTACCTGCACGGCAGAGCCTGGCAAGCTTCCCATGTTGTATTTGATATGCCAAATATCAGTAACTATTATAGACCTCATTCCGGAATGGATTGTGGCTCTTTATGTTCCTGGAGCAAGCAGATGCCCTTGGGCTCTACTAGCATGAGACAGGACATATGGAATGTTACTGGGGCCCACTCGAGCAAATCGATGAACAACGGGAAGACAGTGATACAGTGATACCACTCCTGGGAATCTACTCTGGGAAGCCAAAAACATGCAGCGGAAACACCATCCCTACCTTTATGTTCATAGCACCATTATTCACAATAGCCAGAATCTGGAAACAACCAGAGTGCCCGAGATTCGATGACTGGATAAAGAAGCTTTGGTATATCTGTATCACTGTATCACTGTCTTCCCATTGTTCATCTATTTGCTCGAGTGGGCACTAGTAACATCTCCATTAGTCCTGTCACAAGCAAGTGCAACATAAGGGCATCTACTTGCTACAGGGACAGGAGGAGCCCAAAACCATTCTTCAGGTTATGGAACTGAGGTCCATAATAGTTACTAGTCTTTGGCGTAAAAAGTAAATAAATACACGGTAGCTTCCCAGGCTTTACCGTGTAGGTGGTATAGTCTCAGTAGAAGGCTCTCAACCCGAGAGCTTTTACTGATGAAACTTAAAAAGGGGAAGATCAGGTTTTCTCTTGGATGGAGCTCTGAGGAACTATGGAGTCTGGATGTTGAGAATGACTAACTGCATGATGTGTGGTTTGCTCTGGCTTCTTGCCAGGCTTGCTGGTATCAGTTAAAACATGTCTATAACTGTTTGCTATGTATAAATGTGAAAGAAATTGGGAAGAACCTTATGTAAAATTCAGTATCCTATAAAAATATTCAGCGGCCGCAAAGCGGCTGCGTGCCAAGGGACATGTGGGCCTGGCGTGGGTGGGTCTCTCTCTTCCGGGGCAACTGGCATGGAGGTGGAGGAAAGGGCAGGGCCCAAAACTCCACTCCAAGTCCGGCCAGCATGGTCTCTCCCCGCTCATGAGAGCAAACCCTTGGAGCAATGTTGGACTAGGCCAGGGGATGGTCGAGCCCCTTACCGGGAGGTCAGCTCCATGGGTTGCTTCCCACATGGGGCCGGCCGAGCAGTGCAGCTGTGGGTCTGAAGTGGATGGGTCTGGATCTCTCCAGATTGGTATATCTACACAATGGAATACTATGCAGCTGTTAGGAAAAATGAAGTTATGAAATTTGCCTATAAATGAATGGACATGGATAAGATCATGTTGAGTGAAATTATCCAGAAGGAGAGAGACAGATACAGAATGACTGCATTTATTTGCATAACATAAATATATATGTACATATTATGATACCAATATCCAAGGTCAACTGAAACATGTATCAGGAGGTCTTGTCAAAGGTGGAAATTATCACAAACGTGTGGGAGTCAGAGGCTAGGTAAGACAGAAAATGGAACAGTGTGCTAACAATTGTCGAGGGTACTAATACCAACCTAGAACTGAGCATTAAATACAGGCAAAAAGATACACCCGACAACCCTTTAATGCATGTTTTGTAATCCACAATCTGAAAGGAAAGGAAAAAAGAAAGAGAGAAAGGAAAAGAAATAAAGAACCTGCCATGGAGGCGGGTTGAGAGAGGGAAGTGGGGACATTGGTGGTGGCAGATGGGCACTGGTGGAGGGATGGGTGCTGGAACACTGTATGACCACAACCCAAATATGAACATCTTTGTAATTGTATATCTCACAATGGTATAATAAAATACTTTCTAAAAACTATGTTCATGAAAAATGAACTAGTTCCAGAGGCTCCATTCACTCTCAATGGAACAAAAATCTCTGAATGTAACAGTTATGTGTACCTAGGTCGAGAAGTCAACATGATGAATGACCTAAAACCTGAGCTGCGCAGGATGAAGAGAGCGGTATGGATTGCCTTCAAAGGCATCGAAGAAATAGCTAAAAAGACAAAGAACCTCCGGCTCCGAACACATTTCTTCAACTCCACTATTCTCCCTGCATTAACATATGCCTCAGAGACCTGGGCCCTAGGAAAGCAGGATGAGAATGCTATTCGGGTCTCCCAGAGAGGAATCGAAAGAGCTATGCTTAGAATATCACGCCTCACTCAAGTGAAGGAAGGAATCCGGAGCTCCGACCTCCGTTGCTGTTCCAGAGACAGGGACGCTGTCTCATTTGCCAAGGCCTAGAAAATCAGATGGGCTGGACATGTAATGTGATTTGGAGACGACCGCTGGACTAGAGCCGTTACTGACTGGATCCCACAGGATGTCAAAAGATCACGTGGCTGCCCAACTCCATAAGATGGTCTGACTTCTTCATCAAGACCCTGAACGAACGGTTTGAGGCTCTTCATATTCCTGAAACAACCAGATACCATTGGGCTACACTGGCACATGATAGAAAATGGAAATGTTACTGGTGCCCGCTCGAGGAAATCGATGAACAACAGAATTTCTAATGATCTACTGATTTTTAAAAACAACCCCATATTTGGGGCATGTCCTGCTTGTCAGGGCGGAGAGCCACATCACACTAAGCTGAATTACTCCCGGCAGTGCTTAGCCCAGCAAGCTACTAAGAGTATACCGCCCCATGGCAGAGCCTGCAAGCTGTGCGATGCCTATTCAATATGCCAAAACCAGTAATAAAAATGTTTATATTCCTGACTCTGAAAGAGCCCTTAATATCGCAGCACCAAGGATGAAGGATTTATATAACATATTATTATATAACAATATATTATATATCATATTATCATATGACTGTATATTATATATTCATTATTAATATATAAGATAGAAACATTATAAAATATAATATATGATATATGTTATATATAATTGTATATACTAGACAGTATATATTGGTCTAATATATTAGTATATAATATGTATATTAAGTTATATTTTAGAGATAGAGATAGAGATAGAGATAGAGATAGAGATAGAGATAGAGGAAAGAGATAGAGATAGCCATCTGAAGAAGGAAAGAAGGAGATTTCTCTGGTCTGGGATGGGCAGTGTTTAGCTTTCCTTAAAATCTTACAATAACTCTAACTGAAATGCTAATGTTTCAATGGGAAGATGAAAGAGCTCAGCAGTTCCATTTTCAATAGGCAAAGTTGAGGCCTGTCAGTCAGGCAAGTCAGATTGACTTGCTCAACTCTCTGTAATGAGTTTTCAAAAGAACAAATACTGGAGTCTCAGCCCACTCTTCTTCCCAGAATATCATTTATTCCAGCCACCCTTACTAGGCAAACAAACAAAAAACTAAGTACAAATAACCAGAAACTCCTGGAGAGATTGTCAGTCCACTTGTTTGCTTGATGTCATCACAGGTTTTAAAAAAAAATTCTCTGTATTGAGAACTAACGCATTTACTTGAGGGTTCGACGAAGTGACCAGTGAGGGAAGAGGACTGAGGTTGTACATGTTCCATCTTCAGGTTTGGCATCTGGGACTGCTTCTACCAAATGCTCTGGGAGAACCTAATAGCTTTGAACCTAGAGGGACCCTGAAACCTAAAAGATGAGCTGAATGAAAGAATGCAACAGAAACCTGGGACGAACTTACTGTCCTACTGACAATGGAGCCATTCTTTGTGAGCAAGTTTAGCTGTATCACTTGGCAGCTGGGAAGCACCCTCTAACCGCATAAGGACAATTCGGACTTTTTTTTTCTTTTAGTGGGATTGGAAGGCCCAGCACCCTAAAAACCGTCACACTGTGGGTTTTGAAACAAGTCGGCACCTTCTTTAAATTCTGCCCTAATGTGTGCTGGGTGCACACAGCACAAAAGAAAAGCTCATGAAAAGGTATCCCAACTCAACCACAAAGAGAGCACTGGATATTTTTTGAGTTTCTGATTGCCTTTAAACAATAAAAATATGGATTATAATCCTTTCCAGAAAAAATGTGAGGTTAAAAGTTTAATCAAGTTCACAGCACATGCATTCCAAGGGGGCACTGTACTTGGGGAAATTACTCACCTAGAGTTTATGTAAGTTCTGAGGCAATTAGCAACAGCCGACAAATTGGAGCCAGAACACGTTTACATTTTAAGACTTAACATGTAATCTAAGGAAAGAAAGAAGAGGCAGGTTGGGAGTGAGGAGTGGGGGAACTGGGGTGGAGAGTCACGCATTGCCCGGTGTTTTGTTGTTGCTGTTGTTTGTTTTAAATGGAACCAGGCACCCTGTGTCAGGCCATCATCTCAAAGGACCTGAGAGATGCCAATTCATGGCCTCCCTGTCCCTCTTGAAAAAACACACGTCACATCTGCTTGCTATCAGCATTTATCTCGCAGCATGTGTCTGACTCATTTGGAAAACTCAAAGCACATGTTTATTCCTGCTGCAGAACCAGCCATTACTGTGCAATTTAGAGGCCCTCTGCAACCCAGCATACACAAGGATGAAGGCAACTGCCAAGAAGCTGGTCTGAGCTTTTGGGCTGCTTGGCTTGACTAACTTGCTATCAGCTCCGTAAATAGAGATGGCAACTTGCCAGCCCCTCCTGAGCAATGTTGTCACCCACAGCTAACCCTTTTCCTTCTTAGCCAGTCGGTGGGTGATGACTCCAAAGACAAGTTTCACAGAGTGGCAATGAACGAATAATAATCACACAGTTCATTAATTCCTAGAAACAAATGGCTTTTCCATGCAAAATTCATAAAAGTCTTGATCACAAAAACAAAACTGTGGGAATGGAGCAATAGCACAGTGGGTAGGGCATTTGCCTTGCTCAAGGCTGATCCAGATTCGATCCCCAGCATACCATATGGTCCCCTGAGCACCACTAGGAGTGATTCTTGAGTGAAGAGCCAGGATTAATCCCTGAGCGCCGCCAGGTGTGACCCAAAAAGGAAAAAAACAAACTGAAGTGCTCTTTCTTTTTAATAAGTCCCACAAAGTCTTACTAATGGATACTGATAATTATAATACATTTTGAAGGGCTTTCTGATATAAAATGGCTTAATCCAATGACTTTTCTAAACTCTGAAGGCAAGTAAACTGGGAACCTTTTTACCTGAACCTATTCAAGCTAACAATCTGGATTGAAAAGTGAAAATTCATCAAACCTAACATTTGTGTTCCTTAGTTTTTTTTTTAATTTTCTATATTGACTCTTCACTTGCGTTCCTGTTGTTCATAGATTTGCTCGAGTGGGCACCAGTAACATCTCCACCACGACCTGTAGCGTGCCAGTGTAGAACAAGGGCATCTGTTCGCTCCAGGAACAAGAAGAGCCTCAGACCATTTCTTCAGGTCATGGGAATGAGGTCTATAATTATTACTGGTTTTTGGCATATCAAATACGATGCGGGCATCTTGCCAGGCTCTGCTGTGAGGGTGGTATACTCTCAGTAGTAGGCTCTCATCTCATGCATTTACTAATGAACCAGGGAGAGATTGGCTTTTTTCTTGGGTGGAGCTCTGACTAGCTGTGGAGTCCAGATGTTGAAAATGGCAGCCCTCATAGTGTAGGGGTTCCTCTGACTTCTTGCAAGGTTCTATTGGGATGGTGGGCCAGGGCTAGAACTTGGCTTCCATCCCGGGCATCTCATGATCAGCTGAGGACAGGGAGAGCAGATAGCAGCTCTGCCCGTGTGTTTGAGTCTCTCCCATGTGTTTGAGAGAGTGAGAGATGTTCCTGAAACAACCAGATGCCATTGGGCTACACTAGCACATGATAGGGTCAAATGGAAATGTTACTAGCACCTGCTCGAGGAAATCGATGAACAACAGGATGTCTAGTGATCTAGTATTGGTGCTGCCATCAGGTCTCCATTCCCCACATATAGACCAAACATAGCTTGGCTGTTGATAATGGTAAGCCACATAGTTTATAATGGCACTAATCTTGTGAATAAGTAATGTTATAAGCTGATCAGAAATATAGGACTACTAACATCTCATGAGATATTTTGCAAATTTTATTTATTCCATCTTACTACCTGATCTTCCCCCTTTAAATTTCATCAGTAAATGTTCGAGATGAGAGCCTTCTACTGAGACTATATCACCTACAGGCAAAGCCTGGCAAGCTACCCGTGTTTTATTTACTTGTTATGCCAAAAACTAGTACAATTATGGACCTAAGTTCCATGACCTGAAGAATGGTTTCGGGCTCCTCCTGTCCCTGGAACAAGCAGATGCCCTTTGGTTACACTTGCTTGTGACAGGACTTATGGAGATGTTACTAGTGCCCACTCGAGTAAATAGATGAACAATGGGAAGACAGTGATGTAAATATGATAATATAGTAAGGATACTTAGCTTTTGAAATTGAAATCATGTCCTATAAATTTAAATACTTAAGAATGAAACTGAAGAATGTAGTAAAAAGCTTTTAGAATACATAATCTTTCTCTATTTTTCAAAAAATATTTGAAATTACTTTAAATATTTAGAGATAATGTAGAAGAGCTAGAATGGCAGCATAGGAGTTAAGGAGATATAGTATAGGATAGGAGTTAAGGCACTGCCTTAATCCTTGGCACCACACTAGTCCCTGAGCTCTGCCAAGTGTCTTTTCCCTTTTGAGTCACACCCGGCAATGTTCAGGGGTTACTCCTGGCTCTGCACTCAGGAATTACTCATGGTGGTGCTTGGCAACCATATGGGATGCCAGTGATTAAACCTGGTTGGCCACATGCTAGGCAAACTCCCTACCTGCTGTGCTTCTCAGGCCCTGCCAAGTGTGATTCTGAGAGCCAGGAGTGGGCACTGAGCATTGCAACCCTAAAACCAGTTAAAAAAAAGTAGTGTAGAATTATCACTAGTCAATTAGGTAGTAATTTAAAGAAACGGGTTAGAAAAAATGGGAAGCATATTTCATAAAAAATTTTCTAATTCCACCTGCCTGCTAAGTCTTAGGTTTTCATAGAAATGACATGCATTTATGCTGCCATTCTTGACTATAAGGGTAGAAAAAAAATATTAAGTCTCTTTTGGTTCTGTATGATGACTTGAAAAATTAAAGTGGTCAGCCAGATTTGATTAAAAAAGAAACAATTTTCATTTAAAAACAATTTATTTAGAATGAACTATCAAATTTAATAGAAATATGCCATAACTTTCTATAAAATATATAAAGATAATATTAACATGGCCTTGTATTATGCTTGTATTAATATTAACATGGCCTTGTATTATGCTAATTTATAATAATTAGCATAGCAGGGCCAGATATATACCTCAACAGACTAGAGTAAATGCTTTGTATGCCCACTCTTGATTCCCAGTACCACATGACCCCCCAAGGAGCTAATAAAGATCCTTGAACATTGGTGTGGAAGGAGTAGCCCAGTACTGCTAGGCATCGGCGCCCAAACAAAAACAAAGCAGAAAACCTCGGCACAGCATATTACTTGGTATTACCTGATTTCAGTTACTGTAGAGGTATATACTGCTTCAAATTCCAACTGCTGCTCTTGATCATCTTTGCAGAGTACTGACTATTTTGCTAAAATTCACGGCAATGCTGTGGCCAGAGTCATAACCCAGGCCATCAACATAGATGCTTTTGCATGCATTAGAAAAAGGTGTGCTAATATTCTGGAGGGTGTTCCTGCAGTAAAAGCATGCACAATTGTGTGCAGTAGCCCTCACAAGACAGCCCTTTCTTCCCAGAAACTTTGAAAGTAATGGAAACTAAGTTTGTTTGCCTTCATTGGAAAGGGCCACAGTAGGATGATTAAATGCAAGAAGTCAAAGGTTCAAATAAAAACCTACCATATACCTGCTTGTGTTCTTTGACACTGAGCCACCCAGAGGGAAAGGCTCACATGAGTTATGTATACCAGATGGACTGCCATCTGGCTGGCTGAGATTGCTATATTGTTTGCTCCAGAACCAGCTCCTCATCTGATCTTGTTGCTTTGGTGAGTTTGTGTGACTTTCCCTGAGTCCTTAGTTTTGTGTACTTCTGGAAAAACAGGGAGATGCTCGACCTCCTGGTCTAGTGATCCTTCTGAATCCTTTACTTCATATCAGTAGGATAGCTTTTCTCATTCCACAGACTGCCAGTATGTCTGGTGTCTGACTGAGGCCATCAACCTTTGACTATCAACTGAATTGTTTTCAGGAAAAAATGTTTGCAATATTTATTGTGGAGCAAAATTATTTTACTGCTTTTAATAAAAAAGAATAAGTTTAGGAACAAATTTCCTCTAAAAATGTATTTGTGAATACTTAATGGCTCAAAGTCTGTGTTTTCCCATTTTTTCAGGAGAATAAGGTTGGAACCAAAGCAATAGTATAGCAAATAGGCACTTGCCTACCATGTGGCAGACCCAGGTTCAAACCCTGGCAGCCCAAATAGTTCCCTGAGCCCAGCAGGTGTGAGTCCTGAGTGCAGAGGCAGGAGAAACCCCTGAGTACCATGGGGTGTGGACCCCAAAAAAATAACCAACCAACCAACAAGAAACCAAAGAGAACAAGACTAATCTTATATTTCTCTGAATACAGATGCATAGAACATCTAATAATATCTGCTTAATACCTTCTAATTTTTATTAAGGGGAAGAATGGCACTGGATTGAGCAGAGCTCTAGACAAGTATCATTTTAAATTCATGGCTCTGTCAGTTTTTCGATGACAAAGGTAAAAAGTTTTCTTGCTAAGAATGCGTTATCTCATCTTTAAAATGTAAATAAAAATAATGTTGCTATTTATCTGAAGGATATGAAAACAGTAATTCAAATGTATTTGCACCCCTATGAACATGACTTCATTTTCTAAAACAGTTAATACAAGTGGATACTACCAAAATGCCCATTCTCAGATGACTGAGAAAAGAAGCTTGTGGTATATATACACAGTAGAATACCATTCTGCCATGAAAAACAATGATGTTGTTCCTTTTGAGACAAAGATTTTGAAATGATCATACTAAGTGAAATAAAAAAGCAAAAAACAATTACTGGATGATCCCCCTCATTTGTATAATATGTGTTTTCCATATAGTTTAACACATAGTAAGAGCTTCATAACTGTTATTTTTAAAAAATATTATTGACCTTCAATATCTATCCTGAACTCAGTTTTGTAATCAGGTAAAGGGACATACATAATAACCCTTCAGTGTCTGCATTGCAAGCCACAATGTGCAAAAAGGAGAGAGAGCAAGAGTGAGAGCATGAGAGTGAGTGTGTATGTGTGTATATGTGAGAGAGAGAATGAAAGAGAGAAAGAGAGAGAAGAAAACTGCCTGCCATAGAGGCGGTCTGTGTGTGTGTGTGTGTATGTGTGTGTGTGAGGTGGGAGGGAAAGTGGGGACATTGGTGTTGAGAAATACGCACTGGTGGAGGATGGGTGTCGGAACTTGTGTGACTGAAGCCCAACCATGAACAGTCTATCTCAGTATGAGCAGTAACCATGAATGGTCTATTTCACAGTGATTCAATTAAAAAATGTACTGGATATATGGCCCAGAAACAAGATGAAGAAAAGACATTTGTACCCCTATGTTCCTTGTAGCACTATCCACAGTAGCTAAAAACTGGAAACAACCCAAGTGTCCGAGAACGGATGACTGGATAAATAAACTATTAAACATATACACGATGGAATATTACTTGGTCATAAGAAAGATAAAGTCATCAAATTTGTGGCTTTTCCAGGTCCCATGGAGGGACTTGGTAAAATTCTTTTTCATTAATGTGTAGATTGTTTTATGTGTGTAGATTGACACAGAACTATTACATACTTAATAGATTACAGAGTGGTATAGATATATCTTTTCTGTGGACTAAGAAACCAGGAAATTCATATGCCTCACTTTGTGGTGGTAGCCTGGAACTGAACATGCAATATCTCTGAGGTGGGCTTGTATAAAGAATGCGAGCTCATGTATGGAGGAACCTGGACAGTATGATGCAGAGAGAAGTTAGTCAGAGGGACAGAGAGTGACACAGAATGATGTCTCTTCTATGAGGGATTTAAAGAATCATAATGGTGGAATAACAAATACCCAAAGACAATGGAAACAAACAAGATGAGAATCAGTAATCAGTAGGATACATGCCACTCATGGGGGCCGGAGAAGAGGCAGGGAGGGGGCAAAGTCTATGGTGAAGTGGAGCTCAACCAGAGGAGGAGGTGTTGCTGAAAGGCAGTCAAGGGTTATGCATGAAATCCTATCAGCAACAGTACTGTAAGCCACAGTGCAAAAACTTATTTTTTTTTTAAAAAAAGCACCTCTCAAAAGAAACAGATAGTTAGGTTGAGGCAAGTGGGAGTCAAGGCTTGGTGGAGGGAAATGGACACTGGGTAAGGGATTGGTGCTGAAACATTGTATGCCTGACACCCGAATCATGAATAACTTTGTAATTTCACACTGACTAAAAAACAAAAACAAAAAAATCTAAATAAGTAAATTATTGGCAATACAGGTGAACAAACATCAATTTAGTTTAATCACAGAATTAATTTACTTATTATTAAAGTTTAGGTAAAAGGTTTATTATAATTATTTAATATTTATGATTTTGATGTACATGGTTACTCTATCTCAAGTGCCTAAGACCCTCCATTACTGTCCTTATATTACTTTTAGTGCCACTCTACAATTCCCACACTCTTTCCTTCCACTGCTTGATAATCTGAGTTTTAATTTTATTTATTTATTTATTTATTTTACTTTTTTGGGGTCATACTTGGCGATGCTCAAGGGTTACTCCTGGCTCTGCACTCAGGAATTACTCCTGGTAGTGCTCGGGGGATCATATGAAATGCTAGGGATCGATCCGGGTTGGTCACATGCAAGGCAAATGCCCTACCTGCTGTGCTATCACTGGGGCCCCAATCTGATTTTTTAATCCCAGACAAAGGGTTTGTCATCTGTTGATATTATGTGCCCATGTTTGTTTCTCTATATATCACAGATAATCATCTGGTACGAACACCAAACTTTATAAAGACCATTTGCTAGAACAGTGGGGTTCCAAGTCTTTGAATACAGATCTACCAATTTCCTTATTTATCCTTTGTTAAAATATAAATTATATACATGTTATTATCTGTTGGGGTATGCTGCACCCAGCACCCTGACAGAATCTGAGAGCAGAATCAGGAATCCTGGTGAACCTCCACTTGTCAGGGAATGCTGAGCATCCCAAGAAAATACAGGAGTAGAACAGGAATCTCGGTGGGACCTCCACTTGTCGGGGTAAGTTGGGCAAAATCAGGGAGCAGGGTCAGGGATCTCCTTCTGCCCCACAGAATCAGAGACCTGCGGATGGAGAAAGACGCAAGAATCCAGCAAAGTTTCAAAACGCTTTTACTCTTACAGGTTCTGGTATACAATCCAACAATAGGAAAACCCTGGACTTTGGGTTCCTGGCTGGGCCCCAGCCAGGTGTAGGTTTAGAACCCTAGGCCAAGATGGCTGCTACCACGTGTTAATGCCCATAGGAAAAGAAAGGAGAGCAGAGGGAGAAGGCAAAAACCAAAAAGCAAAAGGCAAAAAGAGAGACGGAAGAAAGCAGGCTACAGCTTTTATACCTTTTCAACACAGATCACCCACACCAACAGGAAGCAGTTAGGGTCAAATCCCTCTCAAGAAACTTCTCCCAGGACTTCAGATAGGTCCATTGAAATGTTAATGCTGCCCAGCCAAGATCTACCTTGGAAATGCCCCTGCAGGGTAGAGTGCAGGAGGAGAATCTGAAATGAACTGTATGTCAGATTAAAGGTAAGCATCCGTATCAATGGAAATTCTATAGCCAGGTATATATTTCTCCAAGCCTTCACAAGATTCTTGTCTTTACTTCATAGTTGTTTTGTATATAGAGATCCAATATGGCCAGGTAAATATACTGGTAAGATCTAGCTAGTCCCATGATGATTGTGTCAGCACGAGAGAAAATATTTATACCAGCTAACATAGAACACATGGTAAGATAAACTCCCACATTCAAGCTGTTCTCCTCCTATCTACAAAGTGGCCTGCAGGAGGAAACTCCAGGCAAGATGCAGAGGCCCTGAGCAACAGTGTACTGCAACAATTATCGTCACTAATAATTCAATATACAAAATAAACATAGACCTGTAACAATTTTACTCATGTTTTCTTTTTTTAATAACATAAGTAATATTTTAACAAATTTGTTTAATTATTGTCGTTTCCTGGGATTGTACCCAGGGCCTCACATGTGTAAGGTACATATCACTGAGCTGCACTCAGTACATATCACTGTCACTGTCACTGTCTTCCCGTTCATCGTCAATTTGCTCGGCGGGCACCAGTAACATCTCCATATGACCTGTCTCATGCAAGTAGAGCCCAAGGGCACCTGCTTGCTCTAGGAACATAAAGAGCCTCAAACCATTCCATCAGGTCATGGGAATGAGGTCTATAATTGTTACTGGTATCTGGCATATTAAATATGACATGGGTAGTTTTGCCAGGCTCTGCTGTGCGGGTAGCATACTCTTGTAGTCATCTCAAAATCCAGCATTTATTGATGAACCACATAACCACACAGCGCAAGAGGCTGCACGAGCCTGGCTGTGATAGGCTGGTCTGCTGGGTGGAGTTCTGACGAGGGGGAAGTCCGGATGTGGAAAATGGAGGTCCTCATGGAGTGGGGGTGGTCTGGCTTGTTGTGAAGCTCTGCTGGGGTGGCGAGCCAGGGCTAGAACCTGCCATCCCTCCGGGCACCTCATGAGCGGCTGGGCACAGTGAGAGCCAGTAGCAGCTCTGCCCCATGTCCAGTACATATCACTGAGCTGCAAAGGCTAATATTTTAATAATTTTGATGGGGACTTTTTTGCCAATTGTTTGGCCAATCAAATTAGATTATTACTAATTACCACTGTTTGTATCTTGTAACACTATAACAATTTATTGTAGGAGCAATGAAGTACAACTTCTACAGTTTTTGTTTGGTTTTCTTGGAGCCTGTATTGTTAATGCTTTCTTTCATCCTTGATTCTTTTGCAGTCTCTGTTCCATTTGTGAAGGTTAAAACTAGACAATACAACTGGTAAATTCATTTCATCACAGAGGTGCAAGTAGCTAGGCAGGGAATATGCTGTGCTTTAAAAGTTAAGAAATAGGGGCTGGAGCGATAGCCCAGCGGGTAGGGAGTATGCCTTGCATGCGGCCGCCCATGCTGGCCCTGGGTTCGATACCCAGCATCCCATATGGTCCTCTGAGCACCGCCAGGAGTAATTCCTAAGTGCAGAGCCAGGAAAAACCCCTGGGCATTGCCGGATGTGACCCAAAAAGCAAAAATAAATAAATAAATAAATAAATTTCTTTAAAAATTAAGAAATGACCAAAGGGACAAAAAGACTTGCTCATTCATTGGACGAAGGTTACCTAGAAAGGAAATGAAGGCTTGAGGGCTTCCAGACAATGATAGCTTCACAGCTGACTCATATCAACATCATTTGTACTTTGGAATCTAGCTTCTTAAATTGTGGGTGACTACTCTATATGGGTAACTGAGTTTGGGGGTCACAAAAAATCTTACAACAGCATAAACTGAAATGACTAAAAATTAATTTGAAATCAAATATATAATGAGAGGCTGAGAGGTCTCTGGTAGTTGGATTACTTGGGCAAAAAAAGGTCATGTGTGGGAAAAGGTTAAACCCTGACTTGCAGCACCTATTAGTAAGGGAAGTAGGAAAGTTACAGATAGTAAATGTGTTCATATGCCTCATATGCCTGTAAAAGGAAGCACTTAAGGCAACATTCTCCAGACTTTTTTGTACCTAGGGCCTGCACACCAGTTACAGACCAGCAGTTGTAACCAAGGGGACAGACCAGTGTCCCCACTAATTTTCTACACCTATAAACCAGGTGTAGGCCAGGGCCTGTCTGTAGACCAGTGAAGAACACTGATATGTGACCTCTCTGCCTAGTTGAAAAAAAGGGATGGAAAGGTGGGGACAGGAATTTAGCACAGAAGTTAGGGTATGTGTGATCCCGACACCATGTGGTTTCCCAAGCATAGCCAGATGCAGCCCTGGAGACCCCCCAAACACCACCAGGTGTGGGCCTGGAGGCCTTGAGCACTTCTGGGGTCCTGGTGGACGTCTGCATCACAGGACCAGAGCAACACTGTGTCCTGGTGGACCCCTGCATCACAGGACCAGAGCAACGCTGTGTCCTGGTGGACCCCTGCATCACAGGACCAGAGCAATACTGCGTCCCGGTGGAGCCCTGCATCACAGGAACAGAGCAACACTGTGTCCTGGTGGACCCCTGCATCACAGGACCAGAGCAACGCTGTGTCCTGGTGGACACAGGGCCAGAGCCACACTGTGTCCTGGTGGACCCCTGCATCACAGGACCAGAGCAACACTGTGTCCTGGTGGACGTCTGCATCACAGGACCAGAGCAACACTGTGTCCTGGTGGACCCCTGCATCACAGGACCAGAGCAACGCTGTGTCCTGGTGGACCCCTGCATCACAGGACCAGAGCAACGCTGTGTCCTGGTGGACCCCTGCATCACATGCATCACAGGACCAGAGCAACGCTGTGTCCTGGTGGACCCCTGCATCACAGGACCAGAGCAACGCTGTGTCCTGGTGGACCCCTGCATCACAGGACCAGAGCAACACTGTGTCCTGGTGGACCCCTGCATCACAGGACCAGAGCAACGCTGTGTCCTGGTGGACCCCTGCATCACAGGACCAGAGCAACGCTGTGTCCTGGTGGACCCCCTGCATCACAGGACCAGAGCAACGCTGTGTCCTGGTGGACCCTGCATCACATGCATCACAGGACCAGAGCAACGCTGTGTCCTGGTGGACCCCTGCATCACAGGACCAGAGCAACGCTGTGTCCTGGTGGACCCCTGCATCACAGGACCAGAGCAACACTGTGTCCTGGTGGACCCCTGCATCACAGGACCAGAGCAACGCTGTGTCCTGGTGGACCCCTGCATCACAGGACCAGAGCAACGCTGTGTCCTGGTGGACCCCTGCATCACAGGACCAGAGCAACACTGTGTCCTGGTGGACGTCTGCATCACAGGACCAGAGCAACACTGTGTCCTGGTGGACCCTGTGTCAAGGGCTGGAGCAACATGGCATCCTCCAGCCCTAGTGCTGAATAGCTGGTCTTGTATCACAAGAAGCCCCTGAGTTTCAATACACCCTTAGGACAAAAACAAAACCAAAAAGGAACTATCTTCACATATCTTTCTCTCGTGCACTTCCTCAACATGTACAAACCACAAGCCACTGGGAAGGAGTGTGTTGTTCCCCCTCCATTAGTCAGGCACTGCTGCTCCTTCACCATGGAGTATTCCCATCAATAAAATGATTTTGTCACTCAACTAGAGGTTTGAAAAAAGAATAGCACTGTCATATGTATTTTTAATCACAAGAGTCACAATTTCTCTTTAGAGGAATGTGCTACTTAATCCAAGAAAAGCAACCACCATCAAGATTAAAGGAACTAGCAGCAAATTCCCCTTTCCACCCACATCATGGCAAAAACACACCATCAGCAAATTTCACCAATTTTGCCAGAGAAGACTTTTCTCCAAGGTCCATCTGACCCAGGTCTCCTTTTATGGGCTCTTTGTGAAAACTTCCCTCCAAGCTTCTGAGATCAGAGGCCACTGGCTACATCCCCAGGCACCAGAGGGATGGGGACCTGGAGAAAATGTGGGTCACTGACAGCCCCAAGATCCATCACAGGAAGATCTATCAGAAAAGGAAAGAAACACACTGGGAAAGTTAAAGAATCCAGTAGAGCACACGTTAACTCTAAGTTAATGGCTACACTGAACTCTCTGAGTCAGCAGGGCCTATAAGGATGTTCAGACAAATCACTATATAAAGAGTAAGAAGGAAACTGACATTGAGGTGAAGATATGGGTGGAGACATCTGAAATCTCTGGGCTTTAGCAGAGGGGTATGGTGGGGTAAGGGAAGTTATGTGAAGTAACAGCCTTGACCTTACATTCCACGTTCTGCCTCTTTTCACACTACTTGGAGGTGTTTATATACCAATTTCAAGTGTCTGTGGACTTGAGAAAAAAAGGGAAATAAAAAAAAATCAACCTAGGCTGGAGGTAGGTAGGACATTTTGCCCTGCAAGTGGTTGACCTGGGTTCAATCCCCATAATCTCTGCAGAACCCTGCCAAAAGCGATCCCTCAACAGAGCCAGGGAGTAAGCTCTGTGCACAGCCAGGTGTGGCCTAAAAACCAAAAAAGAAAGAAATGGAGGAAAAGCCAGTCTATATGTGCAGTATTCAGTCCTAGATCCTAACCTAAACATAACCAAATTCCTTTGATCTTGTTATCAATTTAAGACAGAAGAGCAGATCCAAATAATTCCAAAGACTTCAGGGCCGCCATGTATACCAGGATACTCAAGACACAGTTGATGTTTTGCTTTTTTTTTATTAACCAAACAGACCAACAAAACACATCAACGGCCCAAACTTGGTGGTGCGAGGTTGAGGCCATTCTTCCTCTTGCTGACTTCAGGTCAAGTGAAAGATGCTACCGATAGTGAACTTCAGCCCACTCACTGGTGAGGACCTCCTGTGTGGCAGGCCTGCTGTGTGCGACAGGGAAGTGGACCAGAAGAGTGATTCACTCTGAAGGGTGCTCAGTCTCTCTGTCCACACACAAACTGCTCTGGTAGCTGGAGTCCTTTCTTGTTTTCGTCGGCTCAAAGGGTGACTTCTGCACTGACATTCCATGCCCTGTGACCCACTAGTTTATTCGTCCACTTAATAAGCTCTTCTTGAACTCCTCCCATGGGTCAGCCCTGGGGCTGCACATGAATGGAACACACACAGATGCCACCTTTATTTGAGGCTATCTCTCTTTCTGGCAGGTAACTTGCTCCGGTTCTCATCCTGGTTAAAATGCAGGTACTTGGGGGTAGAATCATACTTTGGGCCACTATCTGCTGTTAAGAGAGCATGAAAATTTGGGCTGACACTGGAAACTTGGAATGCATAGGACCCCAGACCAGGGCAGATATGTGGGGAGGGTTGTGGTGAAGCAATTGGGAAACTAGTTTTTCATCTGTTTCACAGTTTGCTTGGAACTAGACCAACCTCTACCAGACCCCTGGCTCAATCCTCAAGCAATGCTTGTTAAGCAAGGCAGGGTCATGAGAGAGGTGCTATTCGTTCAGTCTGCAGGAAATCCCATTTCAGGTTTTGCAGTGATTTTCATTTTTCTCTTTACATATATGTGTGTGTGTGTGTGTGTGTGGTTAACCCCTTTCATCTCCAATTCTTTTGGCTTCGATATAGAGAAATGAACCTAGAAAATGACAGAGGAAGTGAATAACCAGAAGATGGAAAGGACGCAGCTAAACCTCTATCAGGCTGATCTGAGCGATGGAGTCCAAACACTAAAGCAACTTTGTGTCCAACCTATGCCAACTGAACTTTCAATAGCTTCCAGGATAAATGACCCTTTGGTTAATTTTTTCGGAAGCTTACACACTTGTAATGACCAATATTGTACACTTAAACATGTAATAAAACTTAAGCAAAAAAGGAGGGTGGAGTGGGCAGGGGAAATGAGCTATTATGACTTTGGCATGGAAAGGCCATTGTAGTTCTTGTATGATTTGACCATGCTTCGGGAAGGCAATTTTGGCTTTAAATGGAACATTTCCTTTCTTCTTTATTAGGTTTCCTGAAGAGTTATTTCACCCCAGGTACTTTCTTTCACTGAGTAGTATTTCAGCTGTCTCAGAGAACTGCAGTGATCTCAACCATTGGCTGACTGGTTGTAGAATCCTGAGCACACACATGAACTTGGGATGTATGTTTATCACTTGATCACTTGACATCCTGTTATTCATTGATTTGCTCGAGCAGGCGCCAGTAACATTTCCATTTGACCCTGTCACATGCCAGTGTAGCCCAATGGCATCTGATGTATGTTTATAACTCTCAGAATGTGTCTTCAATCATCTAAGAAATGCCTGTCGGTTGTGCAATGGGAGACGTGACTTGCTGTGTTTCTGAAGATGAGTATTTGTACCGTTATTTATTATTGTTCTGGTAACATTTACTATTTTGGAGGGTTTGTTGTTCTGTTTTAAGAAATAACAATTTGAGATATTTTTTCCCCACAGAGAAGTGGCCTAAGTTTTCCCTAAGTTTTGAAGCAAGCAGCATCTGGGAACATATGGTTCTAGCATCCTGAAAAAATAAACGTTCCTTTCTTATTTTGTTAAGATGCATTCTTTATCCCTAGTGAAACCAGGCTAGATTAGTAAATGGAGTTGGGGAGGGCGGAGTGGCTATTATTTTATTCATTTACACTTTTATTGAGGTAATGATGCATTACAAGCTTGACTTGTTTAAGAGACAATGTCACCACCACGATGCCCACCACCAAAATGCCAATATCCTTCTGCCAGTCTATTAAACGCCTCCCAATCTTACAAATTTCCTTTTCTTTTGGAAAATTCAGTTCTGTGGTTAGTCTGAGGATTTGTTTTCCTTTGACTTTGTTTCTCTGCTCTGTTTCTTTTTCAGTGGGGGTGGGGTGGGGCCATGCCTGGTGGTGCTCAGTGTTTTGTTTGGGGCCCAGCAGTGTTCAGATCCTGCAGTGCTGGGGATCAAACTGGGGTTGTTTGCATGCAATGACTGATGAACTTTAACCCCTGTAATATCTCTCCAGTTCCCACCAATTTCATTCTTTCACAAGTGACTATACAGTTTTCTCAATACCATTTAAAAAGATTTTCCTTTGTCCATTTTATGCTTTTGAATCCTTTGTGTAAGTTAACTGTCCATCCATGCATTTTAAGGTTGAGAGTCACAGGGTCTCAACTCTGATATCTATGACTACTATTATTACAATGCCACACCCTTTTAATTATTATAGCTTTTAGAGGTATAGCATTTAATTATTACATCACCAATATAATTATCAAATATAACATACCAATTATACCAAATATAATATACTAAATATAATACACCAAATGCATTGGGATGTGTGCTGTCACCATCCTTGTCTCAGGATTGCTTTTGTATTTTTTGTGCCTCTTCCACACAAGGTCTTCCACACAAGGTTCTTTCATTCCTCTTTTTTTGAGGTGTGGGGGGGAAGAAGAGGGGGAAATCCTAAGTGGTGCTCAAAAGCTCCAGGGGCCCCATCAGTGATTCTTGGTCAACCAGGCCATTGGTTCAGCTCAAGAGCCTGAGGATGCACTGGGTGACCTTCCATACAAGGCAGTAAGGTCTTTTTTTCTCTTGAAGAATGCTATAGGAATTTAGATAGGGACTGAATTTTCTCTGTACAATGCTCTGGGTAAGATGATGACTTGGTTTTTTTTTCTGTTTGTTTTGTTTCTGCTTTTGAGTGACATCTGGTGGTACTCAGAGCTTACACCTAGCTCTGTTTTCAGGGATCACTCCTGGTGGGGTTCCGGGGATCATATGTGGTGCCGGAATGAACCTTTGGTCAACTGTGTGCAAGGAAAGCACCTTATCCACTATGCTATCTTTCTGGCTCCTCTTATTCTATTGAACAGTGGTATAGTTTATTATACAAGTCTTTTCCCTCTATTAAGTTTTTCCCAAGGTACTTAAATTCTATTTCTAGTTCACTGCATACAGAAATGCAACCACAGATTTAAGGTTGCTAGTGTCTGGCAACCACTGGGTTGTCACAGTCTTACAGATCTGGGCAGGAAGCTGGGGAACCTATGAGTGGGCAGGTATGAAAGGAAGCTGGAGCATTAGTGCCAGTTGATGAAAAAGTGCTGATCCAGTGCTGGCAGGAAGCATAATTTACCTGGCCATGAGCCTGCAAGGCAGCACAGCTGGTAGTGGGAGTCCTTACTAACTGACCATGTTTTGGAAGATCTGCAGAGGGCTTTCTGGCTGTCAGGTTAAATCTTGCTGCTAGCAGCCAAGTGCTGGCAGACGTTGTGTCTCTTTTCTTCCAGGAGAAAATACTCTTGCTAATTGGCTCTCAGCTCTATAGCTCAGGTTTCTGTTGGGGTAGGTGGAGAAACTCTCCTCAGGGATGTAGATAACCTACCCTCAGGGTCCATTACTATGAAGAATGAGATTCAGCTTGGTAGCAGCATTGCAATAAGAAGGCTTCAAGAGGCTACCAAGATGGTACCTGCCAGTAAACTTCACCCTGTTTATACCCTATAGTTATCGCTTTCTATTCTAGAATTATAAGTATAGAATTTTAGATGGGATCACCAGGTGTTCGTGCAATGTCTCATCCTGCTGCTTTGCAGGATCAAGATCTGCACCTCAGAAATGTCTTCCCAGTTGCAGCTGTTGCTATGGTCAGGTTCTTTTATTCCTTTTTTTTTGGGGGAAGAATAGGGGAAAAATCCTAAGTGGTGCTCAAAAGCTCCAGGGGCCCCATCAGTGATTCTTGGTCACCCAGGCCATTGGTTCAGTGCAAGGACCTGAAGATGCACTGTGTGACCTCAGGTGCTCAGGAGACTCCAGACTGCATGCGGCAATGCTCAGAGTACCATGTGGTATCAGGAACCGAACCTGAGGGCCTCCCTTACAACTCTGAGACACATGCACATGCCTAGCACTTGCCCTAACTGCAGTCCTATCTCCTAACTCTTGCTGGGGCTTCCTTCTTGGTGAGAGTATTACTCTCTTTCTTATCTGCTTGGATGTTGTTCTTTTGTTCCATGTTGCACAAGCTGTGTGATTAGGTTTCAGGTTGCTTTCTGTGTCAATTGATGCACATTTTGGTGTAGCTTTGCTTACGTGTGACCATAGAAGATGTTCAATGTAGTTCTACTCAGCCACCTTGGCACCGTCCCTCCCAATTAGGTGATGGACTTTAATTTCCTTGGGGGGTGGGATATCTACCTGGGAATATCAATCTTTTTTTAGTTTCTTCAAGAAAGAACAAGTGGAATGTAGAATTTTTCTTACATGTTTTCTGACCATGACCTAACTGTTCTTACCTAGAATAGTGAGAATTTCTACTCTATTAGGCTTATTTCAATATTCTTAGTATTTGATATCTGAAGTGGAAGGCTAAAGAAATCTTGAAGTTTTGACAAGGGAAGATAAAAAGTTATCTTTTCAACTATGGAATATCCACACTTTTCACAACCACTTTCCCTGGACACTGGGCATCCTTCTGATTCACCTGAAACCAAATTCAGCTGAGACAGGAATGGCTTAACTTCGTTCTCATAGACCTATGGAACTCGACAAATACAGTTGATGATGGTAGGGAATGCTGGAAAAGGTTTTCTTTTTCTAACTAAAATTCTACTATTAGTAGTGGCAGTATTTTTGGTTTGGGGAATACACTTGGGTGTGGTCAGGGCTTACTCCCCACTCTCTGCCCAGACACTACTCCTTGGATGTGTTCAGGGGACACCATATGGGGTACCAGAGGTTGAACACATGATTGGCAGGGTACTTCCCCCCTCCACTGCCTCTTGGCTCCATTTTATTATTATTTGAGGGCCTCCCTTACAACGCTAAGGAAGCCTAGAGGCTATACCTGGTGGCATTCAGTCACCCATATCCAGGGTTTAGTTTGTGTTGGGATGTGGAGGTTAGTATGATGTTGGGGTTGACTCCGAGGCATTGGACATTCAAGGCATGTACTCTAGGACTCTGAGCAACTTCCCTTTCTATTGCTCCTCTGAAGCCTCTAAATGTGTTCCTGGAGGAAGTTTTCATTGATTTTAGATCAAATAAAATTGCAAAATTATGTGAAAATTAAGTAAAATTGAAACTGATGTCTTTGCCCTACTATATGGCACTGCCACTGAGCTAATACAGTATATTACAATGAAAACACCAGTAGACAAACTTTGATAACCACTTCTGATTTCTTAAGATCTATTAATTTTTCTGGCAAGTCACAATTAGGCAACATGGATTTTTGGTTTTCCTTCCCACCTTCCTTTCACCCTACCTCTCCTATTATCTTCTAGTTACCTTACTGGGCTTCTTTTAATTTTATTATATCACCATGAGATTACAAAGCTGTTCATGATTGTGTTTCAGTCATACAGTGTTCTAGGACTCATCCCTCCACCAGTGCACGTTTCCCACCACCAGTGTTTCCAGTTTCCCCACCCCACCCCCCACCTGACTCTATGGAAGATACTTTTCTTCTCTTTCTCTCTTCTTTTGCGCCTTGTGGTTAGCAGTACATAAACAGAGGGGTTATCATGTATATACCATTGCTTACTTTAAATATTTAATTCTCTTACTGGGCTTATCTTTTGAATTTGTCTCCCCTGCTCTGATTCTCTGCTTTCCCTCTGGACTGATATGCGCCTCGATGTTTTCTTACACTGGCTTACAAGCCTCTTTGATTCATTTTTCTCTTATCTCTTTGGGCAATCACCTCCTTTTGGGCATTATGTTTTGCAATACAGATACTGAAAGGTTATCATGTATATCCCTTTACCTACTTTCAACACTCAGTTCTTGTCAAGAGTGATCATTTCTAACTATTAGTATCATACTAACTCCTTCCTTCCTTCCTTCCTTCCTTCCTTCCTTCCTTCCTTCCTTCCTTCCTTCCTTCCTTCCTTCCTTCCTTCCTTCCTTTTTTCTTTTTGGGTCACACCCGGCAATGCTAAGGGGTGACTCCTGGCTCTGCGCTCAGGAATTACCCCTGGCGGTGCTCAGGGGACCATATGGGATGCCAGGGATCGAACCCAGGTCAGCAGCGTGCAAGGCAAACACCCTACCTGCTGTGCTATCACTCCGGTACCCCTTCTTTATCTTAGCTGCCCTTTGCCCCCTACACACTGTGGCAAGCACCCAACCACTGACCAGTCCTCCTGGCCCATGTTTTAACTTGGCTTGTATATTAGTGAATGCAGAGTTATTCACAATAACTAGAATGTGGAAACAACCTGAGTACCTGAGAACAGATGACTGGATAAAAAAAACTATGATATATATACACAATGGAATATTATGCAGCTATTAGTAAAAATGAAATTTGCTTATGAATGGATGCACATGAAGAGTATTATGCTGAGTGAAATGAGTCAGAAGGAGAGGGACAGATATAGAATACCTACACTCAGTTGTGGGATGTATACATAAAAGGAATGTACATTTAATCATGTATTTAATCTCATATATTTCTCAAAATGGAAACTATTCAAGAAATTCAAATATTGCTAAACAATGAGAAAAGGAAAAGTACAAGGAAAGAAGGAAACATCAAATTTTATCTAAGTAAGAGTTTAGATAGAGAAAATAGGTCTAAATTCATGAATATGAATATAGACGCTTAGGAAGTAATTTTGACATAACTTATTTCATAGTAAATAGAGGTCAAAGTGCCTCACTGAGAAAATTACTGTGTCCCATTATATCTGATTTTACAGGTATCTATTCATTTATATTTAAATCTTTATGTATATTTTATACATTCCATACATCTTTGGCACTAGTTATAGAATAATACTGGAACAGGTGAGCGTAACACTAATTTGACCCTAAAGGTATTTATAATTCTCTGTAGTAAGTATGGGATATATGTTCCATCTTATTTAAAACTGATTTGGAGTTGCATAGTACATACTTGGAAAGAGCACAAGAAAATGTCAGGAGAGCTCCCATTTGTCCAAGTGGAGTTCACAAGAAGACTGGCTTTGTCAATTACTGGCTTTCTGATTTAGAACCAGTTACTAATTTCTCTGAACTCAGTTTTCACCCCTATAAATCAGGGTTAATAATACCCTTCTCTTATAACATTGCCTGAGGATTAAGTGAAATTATAAATTAAGTACCAAGCACACGATAGATACTTTTTAAAAATATCTTAGAAACAAGAGTTTTCTGCAGGTGGATTTGGTATCCTGTTGGTTTGTTAAATGATGCCACATGTTCATAAAATATTTGTTATGAAACCGCGCTAACAATTAAGAACCCCAGGACTTCTACCACCAGGAAGATTAAATGAACACACTTCCCCACCCCTTTCCCCTGCTAAGTATAATGAAAACTCTGGACAAAGAAGATAAAAATCAACCTTAAGATTCTGAAGATGGAAAAGAATTACTAGCGTGTGCCCTTAGTACCTATGGAACAACACAAGGGGGAATGGCTCTTCTTTTTTATCTCACAATCCCTACTTTGTTTAAGCAGGGATACCTACAGTAGGGATATGTTGAAGTAACCAACACTTTGAGATCAAACAAAAAAAACACAGACCTCTCTGGCCCCCTGCCTCCGAAGGTCCCAACAAAAGCTTGCCTTCTTAAGGAGAGGGGCAATCTAGCAAAATTATAAACTCAAATAACAAGTACTATGCCTTAGCCTCCTTCTACAAAACAAAACTTCTGTCCAAATTCTATTCTAGAGCATTTGAACACTTGAAACTATGAGGTCTCTAATAACCCTGACTAGGGTGGTGGCAGAGAACACCTAGAGAAGAGGCAAAGCCAGGACTCACAATAAGACATTTACACTGTCATATCCGAGAGACACTATTAAGTATTAAATAATAATGCTTAATAGTGAGCAATCGTTGTTAGAAGCAATAATGACAAGTCTTATGTGTCAGTGGAAGCTGAGTGGGGACCTGGGCTACACCTGCACCAAAGCAATTTTAAGGCAGTTCCCACCCTTCCTGTACCAAATTCTTGTTATTGAAACAGAAGGTTTAAATAAGATTCAGTGAATGAAAAGGAGATACAATAAATAGAACAGAGTTAAAAATCAGTGGTGGGCTGGAGCCAGGGAGGGCGTTTGCCAGGTTCGATCCCCTGGCATCTCATATGTTTCCCCAAACTCAACTCTGGTTTGGTTTCTCTTCAAAACTTATAAATATTTTGCCTTTTACCAAACCCTGCCAGGATTAATTCCTGAATGCCAAGCCACGTATAACCCCTAAGCATCTCCAGGTGTGACCCAAAAGAGAAAAAATTAGTGCTATAAGGAAAATTTATAGCACTAAATGAATACATAAGAGAAGAAGTCTCAAATCAATGATGTAGTTTCCTCACAAAAACCCACAGAGAAAAATAAACTCAAAACAAAGAGATAGGAGGGACTAAGAACAGAAACCAATGAAAAGTAAAGTAGAAAAATAGGGGCTGGAGCGATAGCCCAGCGGGTAGGGCGTTTGCCTTGAACGCCGGCGCGGCCTGTGCCGCCCAGGTTCGATCCCGGCATCCCATATGGTCCCCCCGAGCACCGCCAGGAGTGGTTCCTGAGTGCAGAGCCAGGAGTAGCCCCTGAGCATTGCCGGGTGTGACCCAAAAAGCAAAAAAAAAAAAAAAGAGAGAGAAAAAGTGAAATGAAGAACTACTTATTTGCAAAAACAATAAAATCAACAAGTCTAAGAAGAACAAAAAGATAAAAGACCAATTTACCAAAAATCAGGAATTAAACAAGAAATATCACTACAAAGTCTTCAGAAATCAAGGCCTAAAAGAATACTAAGAACAAGTCTATGTAAGCATATTTACCAATTTTTTATGAAATGAATAAATTAAAACCTCCCTCAAACTACTGTAACTCACCCAATATAAAATCTATTTAATGGAAGAGATATTATGCTAAAATTTACACGGAAAGGTAGAAGGACTAAAATAGCTAAAATAATCTTGGAAAAGAAGAGTAAATTCAGAGAAATTAACTTAGCTTAGTTCAAGAAATATTATTACATAACCACAAAAGTCAAGAATGTATTGTAGACAATTACAAATAGAGAACTCAGATGTAGACCCACATATACATGACCAACTGATTTTTGAAAAACATGCAAATATCATTCCATGATGCTGGAGAAACAGAATATCCACAGGTAATTCTCACACTCTTTTTAAAACTTGACTTATAGATCATGTATTTAAAGATAAAGTACAAAACTTGTGCGTGTGCTGGGGCAGGGGGAGGTTTGCGGAGGGAGGGAGGAACTGAAGACTATATATAGGATATCCAGTCAAGAGGTGTTTTTCGGTCTTTTTGGGTCACATCTAGTGGAGTCAGGGCTTACTCCTGGCTCTTTGTTCGGGATCACTCCTTGTTGGTCTCAGAGACAATATGGGATGACGATGATTGAACTCTGGTCAGCCACTTGCAATGCAAACACCTTGCTCACTGTACTACTACTCAAGTCCTGCAAAAAGTACTTAGAACTGATACCAAAAGCACAACACATAACAGGAAAATATAGTAAACCGAATATCAAATTTACAAACCCTTCCTCTAAAAAAAGCTCTATTTAGATAAGGAGAAGGTAAGTTATAGAACAGATAAAATGTCACAAACCATACATTTAATAAAGACAATCCAGTTAGAACATGGGCAACAGATGTAAAGAGGCATTTCACCAAAGACAGAGGATTACAGCAAATACATGACAGAAAGAATGAAAGCTATCCAATCCAATACCATTAGCCACTGTAGTAATGTAAAATCAATGATTACAACACCACATACCTATAAGACGGATATAAAAGAGTAACATCACCAAACACTGGTGAAGATGTAGAGAAACTAGATCACATGCACTGCTGGTGGGATATATAATCACTCTGGAAACAGTCTGACAGTTTCTTAAGCAATTCACCATGCAACTATTTCTAGGTAACTACACTTCTGAATATTTGTTCCAAATAAACAAATATTTATTTGTTTAATACATATAAAAAATCTGTACACAAATATTTATAGCTGCTTTATTCAAAAGAACCTCACACTGAAAACAACTAGATGTTCTTCAATGGGTTAATGACTATTATTCACTAATAAAAGTAAATGAAGTACTGTTACACACAACAGAGATTTTTTTTTCCTTTTTGGGTCACACCGGTGACGCTCAGGGGTAACTTCCTGGCTCTTTGTTCAGGAATTACTCCTGGCAGTGCTAGGGGAACATATGGGATGCTGGGGATCAAACCTGGGTCGGCCGCATGCAAGGCAAGTGCCCTACCCACTGTGTTATCGCTCCAGCCCCAACAGGGATTGTTTTGGTCTCCAAAGCAAGACTCAGGAAGCTCCAGGTGCCATTCCCAGTGGTATCAAAGCTGGCTATGTGGGCTGGATGGTTCACTGCTTGGATCCAGTGATGTGGCTCAACAGTGCTTGGAGTTTCCAGGTCCAACAGTGCTGGGAGTGTCTTCAGGACTTCACTAGATAGTGAAGGAATCATATGGCATTAGAGATTGAACTCCAGGCGTCTATGTGCCAAGCATACACTCGGGGCCTTTTTGGTTGAGTACCTCCATATACCTACTTCAGCCTCTCAGTGTATCTCCAGAGCACTATGCTAAGTGAAAGATGGGAAGGCAAACAAAGTTATGTAATGTATACTTTCATTTGTAAAACATTCCTAAAATTATAGAAGTGAGCATCAAATTTGTGGTGGCCAAGAATTAAGGAACAGGCAGAGAAAAGAAAGTGGAGCTACTTAGATAAGAAAAATAAATGAGATTTTGAAATAATGGACATTTTCTGTATCTTGATTCTACCAACATTAATATCCTGGCTGTGATATTGTAGTTTGTGTTGCAAGTTTAGTGTTGCATGTGTCACCCTTTAGGGTGAGCTGGAAAAAAAGTATGCATAGGACCCTTCTACATATTTTGAAATCTGTAATAATTTCAAAATAGAATTTTAAAATTTTGGTTTATTTTTTATTTTTGGGTCACAACCAGCAATGCTCAAGGTTTACTCCTGGCTCTTCACTCAGAAATTACTCTTGGCAATGCTTGGGGGACCATATGGGATGCCAGGGATCAAACCCAGGTCGGCCGCATGCAAGGCAAATGCCCTACCCACTGTGCAATCACTCTGGCCCAAAATTTTTTAAATTTTCATGTTCCAAAGAAAACCAGCAAACTGGTTAAGAAGTAAGCAAAAGAAGAACAAACCAAGAACACATAAAACAGACACCAACACAGGTTTCAGAGATAGAAAAGCCTTCATTTATCAATTTGCTGGACTTCTTAATTTGAAATTAGGAAATAAAGGCTAACGGAGGCATTTGCCTGAACTCTGAGTGTTAGAATGTGTGTTTCCACATCCCCCCCCAAAGGACACAGCACAAGATACAATCACTGTGACACCCTTGGACGGTACACAGGAAGTTTCCTTATCTGACCATCTCTTGGATTCTTTCATTGCTTCACTCTACCTAACAAAGCTACTACTACAAAGAGAAGCTTAGCCATAGCACTGTTGAGAACCTTGGTGTGAAGCCATTAATATTTACGTAGACTTCTCCAGCATTCCACGCATTTTAGCTGAATGAGGATGCCAGACATTTATAGACATTTACAGTTTTTTAAACCTATTACTAATATATTAACTTTTGGTCATTTTACTTGACCACAGCAACAATTTTGTGTGGCTTAGTATTTCTGATATACAGATAAGACAACTAAGACTTCATAAAACTAGAATCATCAACCCAGGAAGAATGCTAGAAAGCTACAAAACTATGGCTCCTACCTCGATTTTATAACCTCTGTTATTGAGGCCTTTTCTTCATACTGTTTTTCCAGCTCTAGGGATGAGTTAGTACCTGTCTTTGCAAAGCTAACGTCATTTTAGATATGAATTCCACTGTCTGTTTGGTTTCCAAGTTAGGCCTAAATTCTTAGCACACCAGATCTAGATATTCTCTGTACCACCAAATCATTCAGCACACCATACTCTTTATTTTTTGGTGGCTAACTGTTTTACTATCTTGTCTTAATATTCATAGCCCACAAAAGTGATTTATTTGTAAGAGTTGTCTCTCAATACCAATCATATACTGAACTATCTTATTTTTTAAATCTACAAGTTGATATAGATACCTAATAGTTATACACCAAATTCTATACTTAGTCAACACCAAACAGTTTTTGTCACCAAAGAAAAACAAATTGACTTTTCATTTGGGAAATTAAACCAAGAGCACAATTTTTTGGTTACATGTACAATAACACAGGTTTATTTCACTGAAATCACAGTGACACGTGAACTTAATTACAGTCATTCAAGTCTGTCATTCTTCAACTACTCAATACTGCATTCTAAAATATGTCAGGCTTAAAATAAGTTTATACTTAAGAAATATAGTGAGAACCCTCCATAAAACTGGAATTGAAGGAACCTTCCTCAATGTAGTCAAAGCCACCTACCAAAAGCCCACAGTGAGTATTATTCTCAATGGGGAAAAACTGAAAGCCTTCCCCTAAGATCAGGGACAAGACAGGGTTGCCCACTCTTACCACTTCTATTCAATATAGTACTGGAAGTACTTGCCATAGCAATCAGAGAGAAAAGGACATGATGGCCATCCAGATAGGCCAGGAAGAAGTCAAGCTGTCACTATTTGCAGATGATATGATATTATACCTAGAGAAGCCTTACTCTACCAAAAGCTCCTAGAAACAGTAGATACCTATACTAGAGTGGCAGGGTACAAAATCAATATCCAAAAGTCAGTGGCTTTCCTATATAAAATAACGAAAGAGAAGAAAGGGATACTAAGAAAATGATCACATTCACAATTGTGCCACAGAAAATCAAATACCTAGGAATCAGCTTAACTAAGAGTGTAAAGGACCTGTACAAAGAAAACTACAGAACACTGTTTCGAGAAATAAAAGAGGACATGAGGAAATGGAAACACACTCCCAGCTCTTGGGTTGGGAGAATCAACATTGTCAAAATGATAACACTACCCCCCCCTAGAGCTTTATACAGATTCAATGCAGTCCCTGTAAGGATACCCATGATACTCTTCAAAAGAAATTGACCAAACACTCCTGAAATTTATATGGAATAATAAAACCCCACAAGTAGCTAAAGCAATCCTTGGGAAAAAGATGGGAGGCATCACCTTTCTCAACTTCAAACTGTATTACAGGGGCTGGAGTATGATAGCACAGCGGGTAGGGGTGTTTGCCTTGCATGTGGCCGACCCAGGTTCGATCCCAGGCATCCCATATGGTCCCCCAAGCACTGTCAGGAGTAATTCCTGAGCAAAGAACCTGAGCCACCGAGTAACCTCAAAAGCAAAAAAAAATCAACTGTACTAAAAACAGTAGTAATTAAAACAGCATGGTATTGGAATAAAAACAGACCTGTGGACATATAAAATTGAGTTGAGTATCCAGCCTCCCAGCCTCAAACACATGATCATTTAATCTTTTGATAAAGGAGCAAAAAGTATGAAATGGAGCAAGGAAAGCCATTTCAACAAATGGTGCTGGGAAAACTGGGAAGCTACATGTAAAAAAATTAATTTGGACCTCTAATACAATGCACAAAGGTCAGATAAAAATGGACTAAAGATCTCAATATCAGACTAGAATCCATAAAGTACGTTGAAGAAAATATAGGAAAAACACTACACAACATTGAAGCTAAAGGCATCTTCAAAGATGAAACACCACTCTCAAAGCAATTAAAAGCAAAGATAAACATATGGGACTATATGAAACTAAAAAGTTTCTTAACCTCAAAAGAAACAGTGAACACGATACAAAGACATTCCACAGAATAAGAAAGAATATTCACCCATTAACCATCCGAAAAGGAATTAATATCCAGGATATATTAGGCACTGGTAGAACTTTTACAAGAAGAAAACAACCAGCCCCATCAAAAACTGGGGAGAAGAAATGAACAGAAACCTCAGACAAAAGAAGAAATTCGAATGGTCAAAAGGCACATGAAAAAAATGCTCAACATCACTAATCATTAGAGAGATTCAAATCAAAACAACAATGAGATATCATCTCACACCACAGAGACTGGAAGATATCCAAAAGATCAAGAACAACAAGTGCTGGCATGGATGCAGGGAGAAAGGGACTCTCATGCATTGCTGGTGGGATTATCGACTGGTCTTTGGAAAACAATATGGACATTCCTCCGAAGACTAGAAATTAAGCTTCCGTTTGACCCAGCCATACCACTCCTGGGAATATACCCCTGGGAATATCCAAAAAGCAGGCAGCAGAAACACCATCCCTACTTTTATATTCATAGCAGCATTATTCACAATAGCCAGAATCTGGAAACAACCATAGTACCCAAAAACTGATGACTGGATAAAGAAACTTTGGTACATCTACACAATGGAATACTATGCAGCTGTTAGTAAAAATGAAGTTATGAAATTTTCCTATAAATGGATGGACATGGAGAGGATCATGTTGAGAGAAATTAGCCAGAAGAAAAAAAGACAGATATAGAATGACTGCATTTATTTGCATGACATGAAATATATACATATGTATATACGTGTGTGTGTATATATATATATATACACACACATATATATATAGAGAGAGATATATATGGATATACAATATATCAAGGTTAGGCAAAACATGGATGAGGAGGTCTTGTCAATAGGTGGAATCTACCACAAACATGTGGGAGTCAGAGGTTAGCTAAGACAGAGAAGGAAACAGTGTGGTAATAATCATAGAAAATGATAATGCCAGCCTAGAACTGAACATTGAATATAGTCAAAGGGATACACATGAAAACCTCTAAATGTATGGATTGCAACCCACAAGGTGTAAGAGAGAGAGAGAGAGAGAGAGAGAGAGAGAGAGGATACTGAACCTACCATAGAGGCAGGCTGTGGGGGGGAAGTGGGGACATTGGTGGTGGGAAATGGGCACTGGTGGAATGATGGGTGCTGGAACACTGTATGATCAAAATCCAAACATGAACATCTTTGTAATTGTATATCCCCATGGTGGTATAATAAAATATAAAAAAGAAAAGAAATATAGTGAGAAACAATGACCACTAACACTAGTTCTTGGTCAGGAGACTGAGTTTCAATGTCACTGAATGAGTTATCATCCTACTAAAAGAGTGGGGGTAATATCTGTGAGGCCAAGAGATGACTTTAAAACCTCTTTCTGAATTGTCCAGTCCCTATTTTCTCCTTTTCTTAAGGAACCAAAAGATAAAACAGATCAAAATTAAACTTAACATGTTATGATGCTGGCCCACAAAAATGTAAACTTGTGACTTGTTTCCTCAAAAACAAAAACAAATGAAAATTGCAGACTTATAGTATTTATTGTTTGTTCAGCCAAGATAACAACACTTTGAAACTGCATATGAAGTTCATAAGTCCCCAGGCCCTGGGGATTTTTCATTTCAGAATCTCTGGTACCCACAACAAAAGACTACCTACCAGACCTGGTGCTAACCAAACAACCCCTACACCAGACTCCTTTATGTCAATTACTGCGCCTAAAACTCAGGTGAGCAAGATCCCCCTTATTCTCTAGAGGCTTGTGAGATCTGCCTTGAAGCACTCTCTTTCCAATAAACCCCATTTCAGTCTAATTATCCTCTTGGACTGTTTCTTCCTTTCCACATTCATCCCAGATCTTTCATTTATCACTGTAGGCTATGGTAGGTGATTAAAGTATCAAACAGAACTGGGTTAATGCAATTATCTGACATGCAGCAAAGAAAAATATATTAGATCAGAGGATGAAAGAGATGTAATTAGGAGTCACTGTACCATTCTCTCCAGCTGATCTTCAAACATTTTGGGGGAAAAAAACCATTTTATTAAAGTATCCCTAGAGAAACTCTATGACTCATAACTGTCTTTTGTGTTTTTTCCTTTCTCAATGAGTATGTTTTCCAGGTGGGTAGCAAGGCAATTTCAAATTTCTATCACCTGAGAATGAAAGCAAGGGATTCCATGCCTTGCTCTGGTCCTTCACATAGTAGGAACATCATTCATATGTTTCTAGGGGTTCAGGGGAGAGCACCAGTTAAAATCGATACTTGTTAGTTCTTTGTATTTAAATTTTAACAACAAATTGAAAACTAAAAGTCCATTTCCCCCTAAATTCTGCAGTGTCATGTGAATTAGGGAGCAATAGAAAGGAATTTGGGAAGAAAAGGGCACTTCAGGTAAAAATTATAGCATGTATAGCATGTACAACAGCACAGATGTGTGCGAAATGTTTAAAGGAAGGCAGAAAGAGATATTTTGTCAAGCTTCTCCTGTGATCATGGCAAAATATATATCAAAACACCACTGATCACAGAATCTTGGCTGAGTCCTCATTGATCAGGACACAAGGGAGCAGAATAAAATAAAATCATATGATCACTAAAAGCAGAGGGCTTTCAATAACATTCAGCATTTATTCAGAATTTTTTTAAAACACTCTTCACAAAAAACGAAATTCTCCTCTATAAATTCTCCTCTATATGTAAAAGCCATATACATATAACAACATACTCAATGGCAAAAAAAACTGTAGCCTTCTCCCCTAAAATTAGGTACAACATCAAGGATAGCTACTCTCACCACTAATATAAACACAGTGATAGACGTCTGAGCCATAGCAATTAGGTAAGAAGAAAAGAAATTACAGGGATTTTATGTGTAAAAGAAGTTAAACTCACCATTTTCAGATGATATGAAAATATATACAGAAAACCCTAAATTAGAAACAAACTCATGAAAAGCGTATGAGAAACAACCATGTGCAGTTATTGTGTAAGCTGCAAAATCAATATCATAAGAAATCTGCTGAGTTTCTGTAACAGAAAATGAGCTAGAAAAAAAGAGTTAACCCTCATTTATATATGTTTAATAAACCTAGGAATCATCTTAAAGTAGACAAAAGACTTATATTTTGAAACTATAAATCACTATTAAAAGAAATAGAAAAATCCAGGCCGATATCCCGATGAACACAGATGAACACAGATGTACAGCTTTCAACAAAATACTAGCAAATAGAATCCAACAACTCATCATAAAGATCATACAGCATGATCAAGTACGATTCATTCTGGAGATGCAAGGATGGTTTAACATTTCATAAGTCAATCAACATATCATATCAAAAAGAAAAAATAAAAAGATGATCATATCATTAAATGCAGAGAAAGCATTTGACAAGCTCCAGCACCAGTTCATGATAAAAACTCTCAAAAAAATGGAAATTGTGGGGCCGGAGGCGATAGTCTACTGGGTAGGGCATTTGCCTTGCATGCAGCCGCGGCCGGCCGGCCCGGCCCAGGTTCGATCCCCGGCATCCCATATGGGCCCCCGAGCACCGCCAGGAGCAATTCCTGAGCGCAGAGCCAGGAGAAACCCCTGAGCATTGCCGGGTATGACCCAAAAAAGCAAAAATAAAATGGAAATTGAAGGAATGTTTCTCAATATAGTCAAAGCCATCCACCACAAGCCTACTGCAAGCATTATATCAAGGGGAAAAACTAAAAGCCTCCCCCACTAAGAGAGGGGACAAAACAAGGTTGCCCACTCTTGCCACTTCTATTCAATATAGTACTGGAATTACTTGCCATGGTAGCGAGGAAAGAAAAAGATATTAAGAGCATCCATAT
The DNA here is from genome assembly GCA_021461705.1 of Cryptotis parvus. Classification (NCBI taxonomy): domain Eukaryota; kingdom Metazoa; phylum Chordata; class Mammalia; order Eulipotyphla; family Soricidae; genus Cryptotis; species Cryptotis parvus. The sequence continues at coordinate 82,090 of JAJIBD010024375.1, forward strand.
AGGAAAGGAAGAAGTCAAGTTCCCACTGTTTGCAGATGACATGATATTATACTTAGAGAACCCTAAAGTTTCTACGAAAAACTCCTTGAAACAATAGATCTGTTAAGTGGCAGATTACAAAATCAATAGCCCAAGTCCATGGCTTTCCCTATATGCAAATAATGAAAGAGAAGAAAGTGATATTTAAAAAAATTCCATTCACAATTGTGCCTGAGAAAATCAAGTACTTACCAATCAGCTTAATTAAGGATATAAAGGACCTGCACAAAGAAAACTACAAAAATGTTACTTCCTGAAATAAAGAAGGACTCCATTTCTAAGGAAATGGAGATATACTCAGCTCATGGATTGGGAGAATTAACATTGCCAAAATAGCAATACTCCCAAAAGCATTATACAGATTCAATATGGTCCCTGTAAGGACACACATGACATTTTTCAAAAGAAATGGATCAAACATTTCTGAAATTCATATGGAACAATAAACTCCCATGAGTACCTAAAGCAATCCTTGGGAAAAAGAAGATGGGAGGCATTGCCCTCCCCAACTTCAAACTGTATTACAAAGTGGTCATAATTAAAACAGCATGACATCGGACTAAAGACAGATTCACAGATCAATAGACCAGAGTTGGATCCTGAATGAACGGATCCTTGACACAAATTCTTAAATATACAATCATTTAATCTTTGCTAAAGTGTGGGGAAATGCTGGGGCACTCGGCACAAAATCCGGGAGCAGGATCAGGGATCCCCCTTCTGCCTCAGGGGATCATCAGCTGGTGGACGGAGAAAACGCAAGAATCCAGAGAAGTTTCAAAATGCTTTACTTAACACAGGTTCTGGCAAACAAATCAGCAATAGGAAAAAACCCGAACTTAGGGCTCCGGGCTGGGCTGTGGTCATGTGTAGGCCAAGATGGCTGCCACCACGTGTTAAGGCCCTCCAGAGAGAAAGAGGCAAGAAGAGGAACACCAGCAGAAAAGGGGAGAAAGAAGAGCAAGAAAGGAAGCAGGCTAGTTTTTATACCCCATGCAACCCAGACCTCCCACTCCAACTCCAACAGAAAGCCATGGTGTCAAATTCCCTCAGCTAATTTCTCCCAGGACCCCACCTAGGCCCTTTGATATGTTAATGTTGCCAAGTCAAGATCTGCCTTGGAAGTACCCCTGCAGTGGAGGAGGGGCTTCTAGATGAACTTTATCTCAGAGTACAAAGGCATGCATCTATACCAAAGAATATTCTATAGCCAGTTAAATATTTCTCCAAGCTTTCACAAAAGTCTCATCTTTACTTCATGGTTATTCTGTATATCAGCCTTTGAGTTATCAGAGAGCCATGCTTGCTTGCTTGGAGGCAAACAACATTTCTCTCTGGTCTAATTACTTAGAGAATCAACATAGCCAGGCAAATGTATCGGTAAGATCTAGCTAGTCCCACGATGATTGTGGCAGCATCAGAGAATATTTATACCAGCCAGTATAGAATACATGGTCAGATGAGCTGCCACATTCAAACTGACCTCCTCCTATCTACAAAGTGACTTGCAGGAGGCAACTCTAGGCCAGATGCCGAGGCTCTGGGCAGCAGTGTACTGCAATAATAAAGGAGCAAGAAATAAGAGGTGGAGGAAGTAAAGCCTCTTTAATAAGTGGTGGTAGGAAAACTGGACAGCTATGTGTAAAAAAATAACTCAGAACTCTATCTCACACCATGCACAGAAGTCAGATCAAAATGGATTTAGATCTCAACATCAGACCTGAATTCACAAGGTACATCAAAGAAAATGTAGACAAAATCCTCCACGACATTGAAGCTAAAGGCATCCTCAAGGGCCTACCATTCTTGTCTATGAAGAGGAAGGCCCTAGATTTTATAAATAAATCTTTTGCATGCTGCTCTGTCTTCAAAGGCAAAGAAATCAGCAGTGGCAATCAATGATAGAATAATGATCATAGGTTTGGGATTTTTAAGTTCTGGTCTTTCCCAGACCCTTAAACATATTGAAGAAAACAAAGGTAGAATTCTCTAGGATCTGAACCTCAAAGGTGTGTTCAACAACATAATTTCACCCACAAAGACAACAAAAATAAGCAAGTGGGACTATAAAATGTTAAAAAAGTTTCTTTCATGGGAAAAGGAACTTGGCTAAAATTTAAAAAATAACAACAACCCTACTGATCAATACAGGATTTCTCTCAATGTGGGGTATAAAGAAATAGAGAAATAATAACTGCCCAAAGACAACAGAAACAAAGAACATCAGAACAAGAAGCTTGTTGCTACCTGGGGCTGGGGTTGGGAGGACTGGAGAGGGAAGGGTATATTACAACAGTGGAGGAGAGAAGTGTTCAACCAGGAAGGAGAGCGGACTGAAAGGTAGTAAAGTTTTATGTATGAATCCCTATTGGTAATAGTACTATAAACCACAGTGTCAAAAGTTTTACATATATATGTATTATCACTTGATCACTTGACATCCCATTATTCATCGATTTGCTTGAGCAGGCACCAGTAATATTCCCATTTGAGCCTATCACGTGCCACTGAAACAACCAGTAGCCCAATGGCATCTAGTTGTTTCAGGAATACGAAGAGCCTCAAACAGTTCATTCAGGGTCTTGACGAAGAAGTCTGACCATCTTGTAGGTGGGCGGCCACGTGATCTTTTGACATCCCGTGGAATCCAGTCGGTAATGGCTCTAGTCCAGCAGTCATCTCCAAATAGCATTACATGTCCAGCCCATCTGATTTTCGATGCCTTGGCAAACGAGACAGCGTCCCTGACTCTGGAACAGCAACGGAGGTCGGAGCTCGGATTTCTTCTTTCACTTGAGTGAGGCGTGATATTCCAAGCATAGCTATTTTGATTCCTCTTTGGGAGACCGAATAGCATTCTCATCCTGATTTCGTAGGGCCAGGTCTCTGAAGCATATGTTAATGCAGGGAGAACAGTGGAGTTGAAGAGATGTGCACAGAACTGGAGGTTCTTTGTCTTTTTAGCTATTTCTTCGATGCTTTTGAAGGCATTCCATGCTGCTCTCTTCCTCCTGAGCAGCTCAGGTTTTAGGTCGTTCATCATGTTGACTTCTTGACCTAGGTACACATAACTGCTGCATTCAGAGATGTTTCTTCCATTGAGAGTGAATGGGGCTTCTGGAACTAATTCATTTTTCATGAACATAGTTTTGCTGAGATTCAGCTATAGACCTATCTTTCCACATTTTCGGTTGAAGTCAGCCAGTATTTGTGCCGCTTGGCTAATGTTTGGTGTTATTAGAACGATGTCATCAGCGAAGTGGATGTGGTTTAGTTGCTGACCGTCTATCTTCACTCCCATTCCTTCCCATTCTACTTGTCGCATGATGGTCTCGAAGGTGGCACTGAAGAGTTTTGGTGAAATGGTATCACCCTGCTGAACCCCTCTTTTGACATTGATGATCACTTCTTTGTAGAATGGTGAGATCCTGGTGGTGAATCCGTAATACAGCTCATGAAGAATCTTGATGTATTGGGTTTGAACACCCTGTTTGGCTAGGGCTTCAATGACCGCTTCAGTCTCCACAGAACCAAAAAAGAAAAGAGAAAACAACATCCCAGGATTCTGCCTTTGTCCTAGGCAGGCCTGCAGCCCCAAGACAAGATCAGTCTGGGGGGGGGGGGGGGGGAGTCTGTGGGTGTTTGCCCCAGGAAGGAAAAGCTTTGTGACACCTCACTCGGAATTAAAGTTTGTTACCTCTAGTAACTCCATTCCCCCAACATTTTGTAAAATATATACCTTCAGCAGACTTGACTTGAGAGCTGTGGAGTGAGGTGGAGTGAGGGCTGAGTGGAGAAATTAAAAAAAGAGCTTCAGACTTTCAAGAGCCTGTGATATTGTTCCTTTGTCCATTGGTTGAGGGAAATGGTTCTTGCCCTGAACACAGCCGGGGCCCAGCTCAACTCCAGTATTTGCTGGGGGCCCCGTTGAGCCCCAACACATATGGCTGAGCATCACCATAAGCGATTCCTGAGTGCAGAGCTCAGAGTAACTCCTGAAAAGCACTGGGCGTACCAGTTATTCATGTGATCCATAATCAGCTACATTTCCGTACTTATACTTTTTCACCTGAAAGAATGGTGCTACTGACACTTCTCTGAGATCAAAAGGGAGAAGGATAAGAAGACAATGGGTGTGAAAATACACTTTAAGTATAAAGTAAGGTAGAAGGATAAGCAGACAATGGATGTGAAAATACACTTTAAGTATAAAGTATATTTTCACTTTATACTTGTGAGTATAAACACATATATAATTTATATAACATATAACACATATATAATTTATGCTTGTGAGTCATATAAACACCAAGCATTTGCCTGAAGCAAGCAATCTTTTCTTCATTCTAAGAGACACAGATCCCAAATGATATTTCTTTAATGTTCTGATCTTCTGCTTTCTTCTTGTTGCTTTTGTTTTTTGACTTCACCTGAAGACTCAGAACTTACTCCTCACTCTGCACTTAGGGAGCACTCGTGGCAGGGCTCAGGAACCATACTCAGTCAGCGACATGCAAGGCCGGTACCCTAACTTCAATACTATAGATAGCCATATGCAAGGCCGGTACCCTAACCTCAATACTATCGCTATAGTCCCTCTTCTGCATAATTCTACCTACAAAAAGTCACTGAAGGAAGCCATGAGTGCAGGTAAACAGGTAGACATCTAATCGAATTCTGGTCTACTGAGGTCATGTGATCTGGATCACATAAACCATTCAGAGTTTCAGTGTTCATCTACAAAATGAAAATACAAGAGTTGATGTAGGAATCAGTGTTACAAAAATTCTCTGGAAAATACACAATAATTTTAGGTGATAATAGAATTCTACTTTGAGTTTTAATTAAAAAAACTGTTGATAAATCAGAGAACTGATGACTGAGAACTGATGACTGGATAAAGAAACTGTGGTACATCTACACAATGGAATACTATGCAGCTGTTAGGAAAAATGAAGTTATGAAATTTGCCTATAAATGGATGGACATGGAAAGGATCATGTTGAGTGAAATTAGTCAGAAGGAAAGAGAGAGATATAGAATGACTGCATTTATTTGCATGACATAAATATATATATACATATATACATATTATGACACCAAAATCCAGTGTCAGGCAAAACGTGGATCAGGAGGTCTTACCAAAAGAGGAAATTACCGCAAATGTGTGGAAGTCAGAGGTTAGATAAGACAAAGAAGGGAACATGTGTGGAAAATGTCGAAAGGGTTAATACCAACCTAGGACTGAGCATCAAACATAGGCAAAAAATGCACATGATGGCCTCTAGGTGTATGTAGTGCAACCCACAATGTGTAAGAGAAGGAAAAGAGAGAGAGGAAGAGAGAAAGAGATAAAGAACCTGCCATTTAGGCAGGCTATGTATGGGAGGGGAGGGAATTGGGGACATTGCTGGTGGGAAATGGGCACTGGTGGAGGGCGGGGTGCTGGAACACTATGTGACCGAAACCTCTAAACATGAGCAATGTTGTAATTGTATATCTCACAGTGGTATAATAAAATATTTAATAAAAAAACATATATATCAGCATATAAAAATTGTTGATAAAATGATTTGTCCTCAACAATTTCTATATTGAAACAACTCTGAAATAACAGGTATTAAGGCAGGTACAAAGAGAGATAAATACTGTAGGTAAGCAAAATTCTGGGTAGTTGACTTATCTGTGGTACCTCAAAGATGACTAGAGATTCTGTGTTCTTCCTTCCATTGTGAGGTGAAATTTATGTGATTTCTAAAATACTTTAGGTGAACTGGAGGTGTCTCTGTGAAAACTTAAATAAACTACTAGAAGTATATGGCAGAAAGGAAGCTGTACTATGCCAACTCCCATTATAAGTTTTAAGGTTCTGCCAGCTTCAATCTTTTTGTCTCTTGCAAAACTTGGTACTGGAATCTAAAACCACCAAGCATAAAGATTCTACCCTGCAGCCACATTCTCCAAGGATGCCCAAACTAATCCATGAAATAGACCATCTGAGCAGGGAGAGCTTGGCTGGGTTGCTCCACCCAGTCATTGGGTTCCTTGAAACACCTGTGGTCCCAGGGTGGTGATGCAGAGGTGAGCTGTGTCTGCTGAAATTTTGAATGTTGGCACACAGGATTAGAGATCTAAGAATAATAATGAATTACCACAGGGAATTACGTTTTAGAGTAAGTTGTTTCAGAGCAACAGATAACTGGAAAATCATATAAACATAAAGTGATAAAATATTTTACAGCGGTTTATGGAAGCATGTGTCACTAAATTAAAATCAGTCCCAAAATTTTCTTTAAATTTTCTTTAACTCATTATCAGAGGTATCTGAGAAATTACAGCGAATTAGAGTTATTCCCTAATATTTCCAAGTACACTGAAAAGAGGGAAAGCCTTAAGTTTTGTAAAGCAACAGAATGGGTAAATCTCTTCTGCAGAAATATAATAGTAAAAAATCTGAACATCACACAAAGTCCTCAAAAAGTTTCAGTGAAGGGGGAAGAATTTAACTCCAAAGTCAAGGTTAAGTTTCTTATTGGAAAATAACTTAAGGTCTCTATAAATGCCGTACCATGCATTCAAAATTCAGTGAAGCTCCAGGCAAGTTACTTTTCAGCACATATTTGGCAAATGATAGTGTAATTTTACATAGTCACTATGGTAACTAAGAAAGAGGCAGAAAAAAATAAATTCTTTATATGGTGTGTATTTTTTTATCTTTTACATATTATGTTTTGATATCTTATAAAAGCAACTGTCTAGCTGGGACAAAACTGCTCCCCCAGAGATGGTGTCAATTCTTAGAGATTCAAAAGGATCCAGGGCTAGAAATGTAGCTTAGTGGTAGAATAACTTACTTGCCTTGCAATTATGAACTCTGGTTTGGGTCCCCAGTACCAATTTTTTTTAAATCACAAAACTTGTTTAGAAGATGGGAGGAAAGGGCCCAGGCAGGATCATGCCATCGAGGTCCTGCCAAGAGTGACTCCTGAGCACAGAGTTAGAAGCAAGCCCTGAACACCACTGGATGTGGCCCCAAACAAACAAAAATATACAGGTCCACTTGTCTTCTGAAAATGAAGTCAGTCTGTATTGCTGAGTTACAAAAATTACGTGTTAATGTTCCAAGCACATAACTTAAGAGAAACAGAAAATTAAGCTCAATCTTCTTGCCTGTTGATATAAACCAAAAACATATTTTAAGAACCATCAAGGCAGAAAATGACCAAGAATGCACAAAGGTGTGACTCACTTTTGGAAGGTTTTACTATTCTCTAAAATCAATCAAAATAGAATTTCATATTTTCTCAGTCTCTAAGCATGATTCCTAGGAAACACTACAAAGAAACAAATAAATTAAGGTGTTTTATTCCTTAACAGAACCTCTACACTCACTATTGTTCAACTTTGCTGTTAGGTTAATTCTGAAGCAAGAAGCAAACATGAATGTCTCCAAGGAATGTAGGAGAAATCTGGAGGTGTAATTAAAAGAGTTACATGTCTGCCTTTTTGTGCCTTTAATTTGGGCGGTCAACTGCTTAAATCACCTACTTCACAGTGTGAGCAATACTCAACAAGTCTGTTAAATCACCTACTTCACAGCATGAGCAATACTCAGCAAGTCTGCAGCCGCACTGAAAGACCCTGCCACCCAGACTGAAGCTGAGTGGCACTTTCTTCAACATGCTGAAAATACTCAAGTACTTGATTCCAGTGATTGACCACCAATGGAAGACTTATCTAGACATCTTTGCCCTTGGGATCTCTGTACCAACTTCAAACAGACTCCAAAGAGCCACTGAAGAATTTTTAAATATTGCCAACTCACTTTTTTAGACAAGAGGCCAAGACTGGGATTTGCGTATTTACCACCTGGATTGAGTAATGACTCATCAAGTCCAGTTTTGGACATCAAATTATAAGTCAGACTTATCTGGTCGATCCACGCAAATTACTGATGAATAAGTCAACTGACTTGCTGTTTCTTCCCAGGGTGGCTTCACTAGCTAGTTCTGCTCTAGCAAACCTGTTGCTGTTTGACATGGCTGTGAGCACAAATATCTTTAGACTTCTACACCTGTTTACCTGAAAACTTCTATACCTCAAGTGAGCTAATTATTAGGGTTGGTGACCTTCTTGCCAGAAAAGACACTGGCACTTATATGGGAATAAACTTTCAGGAACACTTCTGATCAAATCTATAATATTTGCCAATAGTAACTAGGTAGCTAATTGGGGCAGTTTCATTTTTTAATGGAAAATAAGCAGTGAGCAGTGGCAATCCAAATGAATACTTTATTATGTTTTATTCTTTGGATTGTGAGGCCATACATATATGTGCTTAGGGCTTACTCCTAACTTTGTACTCAGTACTCTTAATTTCTGGTACTGCCTGGGGAGATTAAATTTGGTGCTGGGGATAAATTTGGGGATCAAACATGTGCAAGGCAGGCACCTTAATTCCTGTACTATCTCTCTGGCCCAAACCCTTTATATCTAATGGCCTCTTGCAGTGAAGTTATTTTTCTTAAAATTTTAGTTAAATTTCCTCATAATCATCGCTCTCTTAATTCTCATTCAAATGTCTGAGTTTAATTTTATGCCACTCAACTGACTGGCTCACGTGCTTCTTTAACACTGACTGGTTTGCTAAATGCCAGGTCATGTGAATACACACAAAGACACACACACACAGAAACATAAATATACAGCTATATTAAGGCTGTATACACACAACTGTTGGGGCATGTATGCTCATGTACAAATTTTGACACAGTACCACTGAAGTTGAAAGTGTAAGTTGTTGAGAATATGCAAAGTTTTTAAAAAATTCTCATTCTGCTCTTTATATATAAGGTTTATTAAAATAAGCAACAGCAGGAGTTTGCTCTATAAATATTCTTCTCATTCATGCATTCAGAAAGTTTTTTTAAGCCTAGATCATCTTCCAGACATTTTGCTAACTACAATTATAAGAGCAAAAATAATCTTATTTTCAAGTCCAAAATACACAATATTAAAACGAAGGAATGGGTGCTGGAACATTGTGTGACTGAAATTTGTGAACAACTTTGTAACTGTAGATCAATCACAAGGTGAAGTAATAAAATTTTTAATTAAAAATGAATTTATGCACTTTTTCTGAATAAAACTGTTATTTAAAATATATAACTTGAAAATATCTCTGACTATAGTTTTTTATAAGTATAGAATCTATAGGTACTATAATAGTAGTTGTTCAAATTTTAGCTTTCCCAGGTACAAAACATGATGACTCAGCAGCCATGCATGTCACCCTAGAAGATCTTCAAAGTGATCTTCAGGTAATTTGAGAAACTTTTGGTAGCTTTTACATCCGACTGGCCACACACTAGGGCTGGCCTGCCTGAAAGGAGGACCTTGGAGCACTCTGGCTTCGAGGTTGGCTTGGTCAGAATGTGCTGTGTGGCCCCTGACTCAGGGATAGGAAAGAAACGCTCTCTCCTCCCGAGACATAATCCAGCAGGTTGAGAGCGATGAAGTGATGTTTGATTTCAAGTAATAATGCCATCCTTTCCTTCCATTTTACAACCAGGCTCTTGATCCTTCTTCCAACAAGGAAGAAAAAGAAAATGACTTTTGGAATGTGCTACAGATGGGTTTTATAGCTGCTACTAAACTTAGTTTTTAAAGAACAACATCTAGTAAGAGAAAAAAAATCATATGGCAAATGTCCCTGATCATTTTTGTATGTGGAGTGAAAGTACAATTATAAATTACATGGGATTCTCAAATCACGGCATGGCTACAAGTGGAGTGTTGCTTTCTGTCGGTCCAGCCAGCCTGGTGGCCCCCAGTCACGATCACCAGGGATGCTGTGTTACAGAAGGAATGAAGTTTGTAGTGGGACTGGCGTAACCCTCGGGCCCGTCTCCATCCCAGCCCTCTGTTCACATTAGCACTAAGCAGCATATAATTTAGAAGCGGGGAAATGCGATCATAGCTTTTGCCCCCCACACTGTTATGAAATTCCAGGCTTTTATGTGCAGGAAGCTCCCATGTTGATTTTGGCGGCCCTATGGGTTAAAAATCTTGTTTAAATGTTGCAGCCTCAGAATAGTCTTTGAGGTTTTTCTATGTTGTTTTATAAAAGACTTCGGCCTGATTATTTACAGATGCTGTCTCTGAGAAAGCTGAAAATAGTCTCGCTCTGAATGCTGAAATTTGGACTCCGGTGTTCCTTACTGTTTTATGATGAACAGAGCTGGAGTCCAAAGGCTGGAGAACTAAACTATCTTTAAATAAGGTTTCTGTCAGTGTCTCCAGCAGTGAGGTCTCCATTGATCTCACTTTGACTCCTCGAGGAGACATTTACTAATGCCTTTATTCAACTAATATTGGTGGGTCCATACTATGTGTCAGGACTTGTGCTGGGCTCTGGGTTCACTGAACTGAAAACCAAGCTCTGCCTTGGAGATGCTCAGTTCCCAGAGAGATAGTAAGTCCACTGACGATGGAGGCTGAAGTGGCAGGTGCAATGAAAGAAAAGTGGGGTGTTCTGGGGGCTACCTCCAATGAAACAAGTTAGGAGATGGGGTGGACGGAAAGGTCAGTTCAGATGCTCAAATTCTCCCACTTTCACTTCTCAAGTTAACTCATAGTAAACAAGGAGAAGAAAGATGTGACATCCTATTCTGTTTATCCCACATTCAAATATGAACTAGGCTTCAGCCATGCAGGGAACAGTTTCTTTCTTATACAATTTCAGAACAACCCATTCTTGTTCTTCAGAATCTCTGGGGGAAAAGCCTAGAGTGGACTTCTTGAATGTGATGGTATTCACCAGTTTAGGCAGAAAGTTTTTCTGTCTCTATATCCCAAATCCTCGCCCTGTTGAATTTACTTCCTTTTGCACTAGCCTTGATGCCTTTGTGGAGGTGCTTTGAGCGAAGTTAGAGCACTCGGCCCCTTCTCCAGGCTACCTGGTCCCAGACTCACTCTCTCAAGGCTCCCTCCTCTCCTTCCAATGCTTTTAAAGTTGTGTCCTGGACTCATGCCAAACCCTCATCATCCCTTGTCAACTACAAAACCCAGAACTGGACCAGGGAGGAGTGAGCTGGGCCAATGGTTTCCTTCCCAATTCCTGAAAATTCCTTGGAGTCTCCACAGGCTGGCTGAATGAGTGGGTTTTTGTCTTCTTTTAAACATGATAACCAGGGGAGACTCTAGGATGACAGCCTAGGGAAGCGGATGAGGAGAGTAAAATACAGTCCTTTCCAGTAATTAGGGACACATGGTTTCCACGGTCATCATTACCAGTTCTGGCACCACTGACTTCTCTATGGAGCTATGAAGATATGTGGGTGAATATTGAAGAAATGCTTTTGTGTTAGCAGTAGAACCGTAAATCATTGGTACTGAGTTAAAGGCCTGTCCATGTGATTTATAAATTGGAGTAATAACAACTCACCACTCAATCTCCCATTCTATCATTTCTTTTAAAGAAAAATGTCCCCCAAATCCAAGCTGAAAGCTATAATAAACTCACATCTCATCCAAAGAGAGCAGTTTTTATTCCCCAAAGTAATTTTCCACATATCACACCTTCTAATTCTCACAATAACCTCATGTATACTAACTTGGCTAAGAACAGAGGCACAAAGGCATTAAGTGACTTGCCCAATGGCATATGAAAGATCTAGGCATAGGAACCAAAGATCTACTTCACTTCTATCCTGTTTACAAAATGAGTTTTAGATTATTTGGCAACTTTTCCCATTATTTAATTGATACTCAAAGTATCTCTATCATGTAACTGAGGAGATACCAACAATAAATATTATGTAGAAAATAATTGTAAAACGAAAAAAAGGGAATAGTTCAGAAATATATACAGAAAGGGTAGTGGGGGGCTCCCAGACACTGCTTATAGATCTCAAGGGCCACTACTGGTGAGTGATTCTTGGTGAACTGTTCAGGAAGTTCATCACTAGAGCTTGAGAAGCAGGTGCTGCTGGGCCCTTTGGTGCTGGGGCCACACTGCCACCTTGGAGGTCCCCAGGAGTCTCCAGGTACACACCTGGTGGTTCTTGGGGTATCATATAGAGCTAGGGTTTAGAACACAAGTCCTCACACCCTGACCATTGGGTATCTCCCTTGCCCTGATCAGAAATCTTTTTAGTGAATAACTTGGATTTGCTTAGTTCACCTTTCCAGGCTAATTCTATAAGGGCTGTGCTTGGTTGGGGTTGCTTTGCCCAGTGGCATGCAAATAAACACTGCCAACTAGAAGAGCAGTTAATTTAACTCTCCTGGTGAAAGAAGCTAGTTTTGCATCTATTGAGAAAATTCACTATATCATTTATGACTGCCTTCGTATGTACCTACTCTGGATTTTCTTTTGAACTTACCGCTTATTGACTCACTCCCATTAATGAGTTAAGTAAGTCCTGGACATATGTTCTTGTTCCATTTTGTTTTGCCACACTTAACAGTGCTCTTGGGCTCAGTATTTAGGGTCACTCTCTAGCTGTGCTTGGGAAACACAGGTGACCAGCCCCCAGGCATGCAAAATAAGGCTATCTCTTCAGCTCCTTGACACAAGTTCTTTTGTTATTTGTAAAGAGTAAGGATTTCATCTTTTAAAAACAATTATCCTTTGCACAAAGCTAATAATTATTATAAGCCCTTACTAAGGATTTCACATACATTTACTTCTCACAATAACCATAGGGAGGTAGTCTTATCATTTGTTTTCTATGAAGATAGAAGATACTAAAGAACTAGCTCAAGGTCCAAAATTCTGTAGTGAAGAAAATGGCCTCTTGCATTTCTTTGAAGGCCTGCTTCTTGATTTTCCCTTATGTCCTGTGATACCTGAAATTAAATAATTAACTGACAAGGGTGGTCTAAAAACAGACAATAAAGCAGAACAGAGCCAAGAAATAAGCCCATGCATATACAGTCAATTAAGTTTTGACAAAAGGACCAAGAATATACAGTGGGAAAAGATAGTCTCTTTAATAAATGTTGAATAGATGTTGAAAAAACTGGATATTCACACACAAACAATAAAACCGGACCCCCTTCTCACACCGTAAGTAAAGATCAACTCAAAATGAATTAAAATTAATGCCAAGTCCTAACACCATAAAACTACTAGAAGAAAACATACAAAGTGGATGGTTGTCAATCTTGGCAATGTTTTTTTGTACTTTATACTCGAGCAAGAAACAAACAACTAGGATCAAGTTGAAAGGCTTCTGCAAAAAAAAAAAAGGCTTCTGCAAATGAAATAAATCATCAGCAAAATAAAAAAAAAATAACTTGTAAAATGGGAAATAATGTTTGAAAACAACTTAACTGATAAGGGGGTTAAAATCAGAACAAACAATGAGCTCATACAACCCAAAAGCAAAGACTAAAAGGACCTCAACAGTCAAGTTTCAAGGAAGACAAACCATCAACAGGTACATGAAAAGGTATTCAGCACCAGTAATTATCAGATAAATATGAATGTAAGCCATAATGATATACTACCTTAGGCTGTATATCCAAATGATAGGGATAATGAACTGTGGGTAAGGATTTTTATTTTATTTCCCTGATAAAGGGGAAATCTTGTACACTGATCTGAATGTAAACAGATACAAGTGCTATGTAAAACATCATGGAAGCTCCTCCATAAATTGGAAGGACAACTACCATATGAACCAGCAATTCCACCCTGGGTATATATCCAAAGGAAATGAAACAATAATCTTTATTTTACTATTAATTCTGTTTTGGTTTGGGGGCCATATCTAGTGGTGCTAAGGGCTTACTCTGGCTTGTATTTAGAGCCAGATTATTTATTCTGGAGGCTTGGGGAGACCATATCGGGTGCTGAGAATCAAACCTGGTCAGCTGTGTTTAAAACAAGAACTCTAGGGCCGGAGGCGATAGTCAAGCGGGTAGGGCGTTTGCCTAGCATGCAGCTGACCCAGGTTTGATCCCCGGCATCCCATATGGTCCCCCGAGCACCGCCAGGAGTAATTCCCGAGTGCAGAGCCAGGAGTAACCATTGAGCATTGCCAGGTGTAACCCAAAAAGAAAAAAAAAAACTCTACCTGTTGTACTATCACTCCAGCCGATGAAACAATAATCTTGAAGAGACAGATTCACGAGAGAATGTTTATTTTAGCAATAGTCATGTCTTGAAAACTTTAGTGTACATTAATGAATTAATGGATTTTAAAAAGATTTTATTTTCACCTTTCTTAACAATGTTAAGAACTAACAGTTTGTTACTTCCATTTGTAATAATATGGATGAAACTGGAAGACATTATACTAGAGACATGCTACAGGGTATATGTGGAATTCTTTTTCTAAACTACCCCTTTCATAGAAAAAAAAAGAGTAGGAATGTGATTGCAAGGGAATGGAGGCTATAGCAGAGACTGGTTAAGAGTGCACACTTTTAGTTATAAGAAGAATAAGGTCCGGGGCCGGAGTGATAGCCCAGCGGGTAGGGTGTTTGCCTTGCACGCGGCCGGCCCAGGCCGCCCGGGTTCGATCCCGGCATCCCATATGGTCCCCCGAGCACCTCCAGGGAGTAATTCCTGAGTGCAGAGCCAGGAGAAACCTCTGAGCATTGCCGGGTGTGACCCAAAAAAGCAAAAAAAAAAAAAAAAAAAAAAGGAAGAAGAAGGTCTGAGGATCTAAAGTATAACATGGTGAATACATTTGAAAGATCCTTGTTTTGCAATTAAAGTTTTCTAAAAAATTAAAAAAAATAAAATTTGCTAAAAAGAGTAGGTCCCCTCTACCCCACACGCACCCGACAAACATTTGGTTTTGAGCCACACTTGGTTGTACTCAGGGATTACTCCTGGCTCTGCACTCAGGGGTCACTCCTGCAAGCTCTGTGGACCCCCTGTGGTACAGAGAGATTGAATCTGGGTCAGCTACATGTAAGGTCCAGCCCCTAAGAGAGTAAGTCTTAAATATTCATATTACTGGCCAAAAAATGGTAAGTGTGTGAGGTGACATATGTGTTTATTAATTAAGCAAGGGGAAGCCTTTCTAGATGTGTATGTATATCAAATTATAAAATGTAACTAAAATATCTTATTCTTTTGTCATGTATACTTTAATAAAGATGAAAATAACTTTAAAGACCTTACATGATAAAACTTTAAAGATTATTACCAATTTTGTTTTAATTTTTAAAAAGTAAATTAAAATATAACTTAAGCAATTAAAATTCGTATCTTTCATTTCTTCTGAATAAGTTAAATGAGAGAAAGAAAGGATAAATTTCTTTATGATTCCTTTTATCTTCCATCTTCAATGACTGGAATAAATCAGATTTAATGAGCTTCCCAAACAGTGATTAGGAAACCCCAGAACCATTCCATGTAACACCCAGGGGCTGTGTGTGCCTGATGGCTTTATGCTTACGCAGAATGAGGTGGTCCTACCTGTACCCAGTAATGCCCATGGGCCTCCCTAGCAGTGGTGGGGCTGGTAAGGATAGAGCTGGAGGTCTGGAGTATGCGGGATGTGCTCAGCTCTCTGAGAGATCTTTCTGGTCCCAGAAATTATTTCTTCCCCCTTAAAAATACTAAGTAGGGGCCAGAGCGATAGTCCAGTGGGTAGGGCGTTTGTCTTGCACGAGGCCGACCTGGGTTCCATCCCGGTATCCCATATGGTCCCCTGAGCACCGCCAGGAGTAATTCCTGGGTGCAGAGCCAGGAGTAACCCCTGAGCATCGCCGGGTGTGACCCAAAAAGTAAAAAAAAAATACTAAGTAATTGGGTACTTCCAATCATTCACACTGAATCAAATGCATTGGAACAAATGCCATGAATTGTACCCCAGCCTCTTCTATGGCTAAAAAAATTAACTGATTAGAAATAGTATCTAACTGATATGTAGAGACATGTGTCTGTGGGAGCTAATTATAAGAGTTGCTCTCAATAAAGTATTGCCTTCAAATGTAGTGGCATTCATTGAATTAGGTAACTAAAACCTCGATCTTTAAAGGCAAATTAAACATCTTAAGTCATACAATTTGAGAGAATATTAAGACACTAAACTACATATAAATATAAAGGTTTTCCATTAAGCCTTCATTAACTTACATTTTTTGATTTGCTTTTGGATTGAATTACATCAGGTCAAAATGAATTCACCCTAGAGCAATTTTTTTTAAGAAATAAATATTGCATTTACCAGGACTATAAACACTGTAAGGGAATTTTTTTTTTAAAGAAAGAAACTTTCTAACCAGATGGAAGGTTTTACTTTAAAAATGCAAAAGGTCATAAAAGCTCTGTCTTTAGGGGAGGGTTAACATAAATATTTAATAGGCCTAAGTAAATATTCTTAACATACAAGTGAGATTTTCAATTTTTAAAAAATGGAGCGGGAGTAATTTTTCATAAACAGTAAGGAGGAAAATCCCTCGTGATCATGAAATCACAGAATTTAAAATCAAAATTGCTCACTTGAAGATGCTAAGAGTATGCTCTGGATGTGCTTGTGTTTGTTTGTTTGTTTGTTTGTTTTTTTTAAAAAGCGTTTTGTCTTCCCTGTGGTAATGATGCAGATTGCAAAGTATTTAAACTATTGTTAGAACAATGTGTACCACACTAGACAATCTCCACATTTGGTTGACTGGATATAAACAATACACGTTATCTTCTCATCCTGTCCCTTACCAGCACAATCCAGTAGAGACTGTGCTGCAGCGTGACAGGGAAGGTTGGTGCTTAACAGGAGACGTGATTCAAATGTTCTGACTCCAGACCTAGGAGAATTAATAAATCTCACTGAAGACCTCACTAAAATGGAAGAGTCTCCACCAACCCATCTTTCTAATGCCACATCCTTTACCCTCATCTTTATTGCCCAGATTTTAATTAATCTTCAAGACTTTATTGCTGCCTGGCTTGTTCCTGTAGCCCAATTGCTTATTTATTTATTTTTCTTTCTCCCAGGAGAGCACATGCTGCTTCAGGGAGGACGATATTTTACTCACTGCGCCTCTCCCGCTCAGAGAGCAGAGTCTGCAGTGGAAGGTTCTCAATAAATATTTGGTGAAGGAATGCATAAATCTTTGATTCTGGTCCTAGATAAATTTATCCCTTAACCCTATTTTGAAAGTTATTTTACCTGAGCTCTTAGCTAACTTATTAATGGAATATTCTGAAAAGTTATCTTCCCATACATTTATTTGATAAGTTTCAAATTTATAGTGAAATGAAGGTTTTATTTGTAGAGATACAATTACTAAGAATAAAAGGTGTAGCTAAATTTATAAATCCAAACTGAAGGGTAGAAAAATATTAAACTAAAAACTATTTCAAATTATCTCCCCATCTATACAACTGCCACACACACACACATAACACACACAACACACACACATATACACAATACAGACAAAAATCCAGCTGAAGTATTTTTTTCTAAAAGGAGAGAAAAATCTTTACTGTAAAGACACTGCCATGTGAAAGTATATTTTTAGCATTAAAAATGGGAATAATAAGTATAAAAGTAGTTTTCCTGACAAAGACATTTTGTTAACCCAAGAGGTCAAATTTTAAAAACACAGAATGAACTCAATAATTACACCCTTCATCAACTTTACACAAAAATGGATGCTCACTTTGCACTTAAGTGGGTGGCTACATATAGGAATGATGACAACATAATTTTTTCTCACTCAACTCCTATCAGAATCAGTCAACCCATTTTACTATAGTAGTTCTACTGATAAAGATATTTAGGTATTTCATAATTTGTATCTCTATCTTATACTAAAGATTCTTAAAAACAAAGATGACATATTAGTCATGCTTATTTCTGAAACACTTTAGAAAGTGGTTGATACTCAACTCTCAATAAACTCAGAGTTGAATGAATGAAAGACCTGTAGAATACAGAGGAGGAAAGAGAAAACTGAGGTTCCTAGTATGGGTAAGCTGTGATAGCATTAATAACAGTGGAAAACGTGAGAAGGAACAGAGTGGGAACAAAGTAATGAGACTGATTTTGGACATGTTAGATTGTAGCTCTACTACACAGGGATATGTTCAGTAAGGAGCTGGGAACACTGAAGTTCAAAAGTAACCAATGTCCTCTCACAGTCAGAAATTCTTATTCCCTCCAATAAGCCAGAGACTATGTTGACAAAGCACCAGCAACAGCATTAGTTGTAGTGCAATGACGGATATCAACAAAGGCAATGATAACAGTGCTCATATTGAACCACTGGCCTGTGCCAGGCACTGTGCTAACAATTTTTATATATTATGTCATCTAACTCTTAGAAAAATTCAGTGAGCTAGACAGCAGTCTTACCTATGGAAGTATTACTTAATTAATTTTCCCATGGACAAATTTTTTATTTAAAAATAATTATTAAATATCCATGATTTATAAAGTCACTGGTAGTTGCGTTAAGACATACAATAATTCAAGACTAATCCCCTCACCAGTGTCCCAGATCCCCCGCCCATCCCAACTCTCACTTCACTCCCACCTATCAACTTGAAAGGCACATTACAAAGTCCATGGACAATTCTATTTCCACACTCTTAATCATTTTACTAACATCCAAACCGACCAAAGGAGACTTGAGAAGCAAAAGGAGCATTTCTAAATCTTAATATCTTCTCTGTACTACCACTCCACCCAGGTTTAGAATTGAATCCACAGTGAATTTAAGATTGATTAGTTATGTCCATTAATTAAACTTTATTAACTGATTCACTAACAAATGTATATTTAATTCCAGATATATTTAACACCTGCCATCTATATTAAAGAGCTAGTTTTGAGATCTACATCAAGGCATCTAATTACTAAACTAATCCTATAACCAAGCATAAAATAGCTAGCACTCAGAAAATATGCTAACGCTCCTCCTGCAAAAGGGGCCTACAGCCTAGGACTCCATTCTCAATCCAGTCAGCACCTTAGTTAACCCGGATCTCAATGTCCATATATACAATCTAAAGGGTAATACTACAGCTGATTCTGTTAGAGCTTTTACTTTGAAATTACAATATCTTTCCAATCTATCTGATATATTGGGGAAAGTTTGAACAATACATTAATTTTGCTTGTATTTTTTTATTTCTTCTGTGAGAAATAACAATAAAAATGTCTGACAGCTTAACCGAATCACAGCTGAGCTGGAGTATATAAAATATCCATCATCCCTAGATACCTCAGATCATTTGTTTTTTTGTTTGTTTGTTTGTTTTTTGCTTTTTTTTGGTCACACCCGGCAATACTCAGGGGTTTCTCTTGGCTCTGCACTCAGGAATCACTCCTGGCGGTGCTCGGGGACCATATGGGGATCGAACCCGGCCGGCATGGGCCGCATGCAAGGCAAACACCCTACTCGCTGGACTATCGCTCCGGCCCGCCTCAGATCACTTGTAGAGCCATATCCATCCACAGGTGGAACTAGAAATTTCATCTAATTTCTAATAATCTCCATTTCACCTTCAACACCTTCACAAAAATTCAAAGCCCTTCTGGTACCTATCTCTTCTAACTAAATTTCCAAGGTGAACATCATGTCTGTTGTAGTATTTATCTATTCTTTAAAATGTTAGCCTGTGTAAAACTGTGCTAACATTTTCCTTAGGATCATTTTGTTAACACACACATACACATATTTCTATATCACTAGGGAAATTATCAAATCTTGTGCCTCTTCTTTCACTTACCCATAGCCTGCAGCTTTTCCACCTGATTTATGACACGGTTGATTTTCTTTTCTTTTCTTATTTTATTTAATTTTAATTTCTTTCTTTGCTTTTCAAGTCACACTGGGCAATGGTCAGGGGTGGCTCTGCACTCAGGCTCTACATTCCTGATAGTGCTCAGGGGACAATAAGGGATGCCAGGGATCAAACCTGGGTTGGCAGGGTGCAAGGCAAACACTGTACCTGCTGTACTATCACTCCAGCCCCTCTTTTCTAAATTAAATTAAATTAAATTAAATTTATTTTGGGGGAGGGGGTTTGGGTCACACCTGGGAATGCTTAGGGTTTACTCCTGGCTATGCACTCAGTAATCATTCCTGTCGGTGCTGGGACCCGAACCTGTGTTGGCCACATGCATGGCAAACACCCTACCAGCTCTACTATCACCTCCAGCCCCCAGAGATTTTCTTTTTGAAGTCAGTGTTGTGCTTGACAGCAGATATTCCTATATACATCATTTTCAAATTTGATATTCAGCATAACTTTGCTATGCCCCTCCCAGCTAAACTTTTCACCTTTCATAGCTCTTCAAACACAAGCAAGAAACAAACAAAAAAATGTTTAAAATTGCAAATCATAAACTAACAATGACTGAAACCATTCTAGTATTATAAAGTCTATAATATGTTATTTTCATAACACATATTATGACTGGAAGCCAGATTTTGCTTCTATAACTGTATGTCTTCATATGCTCTAGGTCTAGCCTGATATCCCTGTTTCTGTCACAGTGCCTTGAGCACCAGCATGTCCCATTTAGTCTTGCTCCATGAGGCCACGTGGCCACTCTTCCTCAGGACAGGTCTGTTTTACAGTCATGAGCTTCTCAGGCTACGCACCACATCTTTCTTTTTTTAATTTTATTTTAAGCATTGTGGTTTACAATACTGTTAATGATAGGGTCTGATGTGTAATACAATCCTCACCACATGCTACCACATCTTGCTAAGCATGGTCAGAGGATTGACAAACTCAAACACTTACTTCCATCAGATACCTCCTTCCTCTAAGGACTTCCCTATTCATTAAAGTTATTTTCCCAAAAATGCACCTGAAGCTTAATATCCCCAGAATCACACAATCAGCATGCCCAGAATCCTCCTAAATTCCTTCAGATGGGTTTTAAACTCAAATATTCCCACGTCAACTGCACCGACTAGACCCTTTTTAATGCTTTTTCTCTCATTCTGGCCTTAAATTTATCCATCAAATCAATTGAACCAAACCGTTAGCTGTTTCCAGAGGCAATGCCCTTCCTGGCTCTTCCTGAAGGACAATGTTACACCATTTTTCCTGCATATACTATCAATCCTGCCACCCTGATTTTGATGAACAGCTTTTTGACTGTTAGTAGATACTGCTGATACAATTATTTTTTTTTTTTCAAATTTTTTATTATACCACCATGAGATATACAGTAACAAAAGTGTTCCTATTTGGGTTTCAGTCATACAGTGTTCCAGCAACCATCCCCTCCACCAGTGCCCATTTCCGTCCACCAATGTCCCATGATTTCCCCCTCTCCCAGCCTGAGTCTATGACAGGCAACTTTTACTTCTCTCTTTCATTCTCTCTCTCTCTCTATCTATCTATCTATCTATCTATCTATCTATCTATCTATCTATCTATCTATCTATCTATCTATCTATCTATCTATCCTTCCCTCCCTTCTCTGACACACTGTAGCTTGAAATACATACAGTTAGAGGTTATCATGTATATCATTTGGTCTACTTTCAATGCTCAGTTCTACGCTGGTATTATCATTTACAATAAGTATCAGTACACTGTACCTTTCTCTGTATTACTAACCTCTGACTCCCACACACTTGCAGTAGGTTCTACCTACTGACAATACCTCCTGATCCATGTTTTGTCTAGCCCTGGATATTGGTATCATGATTTTTTTATATCCCGCAAATAAATGCAGTCATTCTATAACTGTCCTTTTCCCTCTGGATAATTTCACTCAGCATGATTCTCTCCATGTCCGTCCATTTATAGGCAAATTTCATAACTTTGGTTTTCCTAACAGCTGCGTAGTATTCCATTGTGTAGATGTACCACAGTTTCTTTTTCCAGTCATCAGTTCTCGGTCACTCTGGTTGTTTCCAGATTCTGGTTACTGCAAATAGTGCTGCTATGAAAATAAAAGTGCAGATGGTGTTTCTGCTGTGTGTTTTTGGCTTCCCAGGGTATATTCACAGGAGTGATATGAATGGGTCAAATGGGAGCTCAATTTCTAGTCTTTGGAGGAATGTCCATATTGTTTTCCCAAAAAAGGCTGTACCAGTCGACATTCCCACCAACAATGGACGAGAGCATCCTTTCTCCTCGCATCCATGCCAGCACTTGTTGTTCTTGCTCTTTTGGATATGCGCCAGTCTCTGTGGTATGAGATGATATCTCATTGTTATTTTGATTTACATCTCTCTGATGAATAATGATGATGAGCATTTTTTCATATGTCTTTTGGTCATTCGAATTTCTTCCTTGTCAAAGTTTATGTTCATTTTTTCTCCCCATTTTTTGATGGGATTGGTTGTTTTCTTCTTGTAAAGTTCTACCAGTGCCTGATATATTTTGGATATTAACCCTATATTAGATGGGTATTGGGTGAATATTCTTTCCTATTCTGTGACTGTCTTTGTATCTCGGTCAGTCTTTTTTTTGAGGTGAAGCTTTTTAGTTTCATGTAGTCCCATATGTTTATTTTTGCTTCTAGTTGCTTTCTTAGTGTTGTTTCATCTTTGAAGACACCTTTAACTTCAATGTTGTCGAGGGCTGTTTCTATATTTTCTTTGATGAACTTTACGGATTCAGGTCTAATATTGAGATCTTTAATACATTTTGATCTGATTTTTTGTGCATGGTGCTAGGCAGAGGTTCAAATTTATTTTTTTACATGTAGCTGCCCAGTTTTCCCAGCACCACTTGTTGAAGAGGCTTTCCTTGTTCCATGAAAATGAAGACACAGACTATCAGAACTTGTGGGACACAGCAAAAGCAGTGTTAAGAGGAAAGTTCTCAGCTCTCCAAGCATCCATCAGGAAAAAAGAAAGGGCCCACATAAATAACCTGACCTCACAGCTCAAAATATTAGAAAAAGGTCTTTTCTTCTTTTTGGGGTCACACCAGCAATGCTCAGGGGTTACTCCTGGCTCTGCACTCAGAAATTACTCCTGGAGTTACTCGGGGACCGTATGGATGCCCTGGATCAAACCTGGGTCCACTGCATGCAAGGCAAACACCTTATTCACTGGACTATCACTCCAGCCCCTGATACAATTATTTTCATATACACCTCTCAAGCTGGATTCTGAATTTCCTAAATTTTAGCACCCAGAACTCTCCCAAGTACAAGAGTTACAATCTAGTCTTGTAAAATAACTGTAACTGAGGTCTGAGACATGGGGCAGAGCTGCTACTTGCTTTCCCTGTGCCCAGCTGCTCGTGAGGCGCCCAGGAGGCATCGCGGGTTCTAGCCCTGGCCTGCCACCCCAGCTAAGCCTCACAACAAGCCAGACCACCCTCCCCCCACTCCATGGGGCCTGCCATTTTCCACATCAGGACTTCCCTCTCGTCACAACTCCACGGAGCAGACCAATTATCGCAGCCTGGAACCATCGACAGCCACCCTGCAGCAGTTATTTTTCAATCCGCCCAGGTATGCTGAACCAGAGACTCTCAGACATGGGGCAGAGCTGCTACTTGCTCTCCCTGTGCCCAGCTGCTCGTGAGGCGCCTGGGAGGCATCGCGGGTTCTAGCCCTGGCCCACCACCCCAGCTGAGCCTCACAACAAGCCAGACCACCCTCCCCACTCCATGGGGCCCACCATTTTCCACATCGGGACTTCCCTCTCGTCACAACTCCACCCAGCAGACCAGACTATCACAGCCCAGATCATCGACAGCCACCCTGCAGCAGTTTTTTTTCAATCCGGCCCAGGTATGTTGAACCAGAGACTCTCAGACATGGGGCAGAGCTGCTACTTGCTCTCCCTGTGCCCAGCTGCTCGTGAGGCACCCAGGAGGCATGACAGGTTCTAGGCCTGGCCTGCCACTCCAGCTGAGCCTCACAACAAGCCAGACCACCCTCCCCTACTCCATGGGGCCCGCCATTTTCCACATCCGGACTTCCCTCTCAGTTACAACTCCACCCAGCAGACCAGACTATCACAACCTGGCTCGCGCGGCTGCTAGTGGCCATGCGGTTTATCAACAAATGCTTTATTTAGAGGTGACTACAACAGTATGCCACCTGCACAGCAAGCCTGGCAAGCTGCTCGTGTAGTATTTGATATGCCAAATATCAGTAACATTTATATTAGGTCATTCCCGTGACCTAATATAATTGTTTGAGGCTCTTTATGTTCCTGGAGTGGGCGGATGCCTTTTGGGTTCTACTAGCATGAGACGGGACATATGGAGATATTACTGGTGCCCACTCTAGCAAATAGATGATTAACGGGAAGATAGTGATAGTGATAGTGAGGTTTGAGGTAAAGTGGTTCGGTATTTCCTGCACTAAATAACCTTTCATGCATTGCTGGGGGTAGCTCTGGAAGACCCTAATAACTACCATGATGGCCATGGTGGTCCCTAGCACTATAGAGTTTGATCAGCACCACATTTTGGTGTCCTAGAAGTGAAACACTTGCTAGGTTGGCCAACTATCACCACAGGTAGCCATCAGACCTCTTGAACACTACATGAGAGTCCTCACCAAGTGCAATTGAATCTTTAGAGGATGAAAATCTAAATTCATTATGACTAGCTCAATAAGAAGTCTCTTTTTATACATATTGCTTTTTATAAATGAATACATAGGTAGACTAAACATTTGCAAGTTAGTCTACTTAAGAACAAATCTTTTGGATGTCCAAATTATGGACATCACGTATAAATTTAAACTTCTACCTACAAATTGGAAAAATTAATTTCTTTTCTTTTCTTTCGCTTTGGTGTGTGGGGGAGGTATCACATTGGTGATGCTCAGGGGTTATTTCTGTCTCTTAACTCAGGAATTACTCCTGGTGGTGCTCGGGGACCATGTGGGATACTGCTGATTGAACCTAGTTTGGCCATATGCATGACAAACATCCTATCTGCTGTACTATTATTACTCCAGCCCAATTTCATTAATTTTCATTTTTAAAAATTAATTTTATAAAAGCACCATGATCTACAAAGTTATTCATAGTTGGGTTTTAGACATATGATGTTCCAGCACCAATCCTGCCACCAGTGTCAACTTTCTTCCATTAGTGCTCCCAGGTCCAGACCTAGGGCCCCATGCACCACCCCAGCCTGCCATCTTGACAGGCACCTTTGAAGGTCTGGTTGTTAAAGTTTGGGTCTCATGATTTCAGTATCAGTGATTATGTGATTTGGATATTTAACTCTATCATTCCTTAACACCACTCATCTATCTGAATTCCCTGGACCCCAGGGCCCCTCTAGTTTCTCATCTGTCTCTTCTTCACTCTCCAATTGATTTCTTTCCTTCTCTTCCCTACACTGTGGGGCCAAAGATAATCTAGGCATGTTGCAGGACTCCTCTAAGAGCCTCTGCATCTGTTCTGGATTGACTCCTGCAAATCACTTCGTAGATAAGGGGGGTAGTCTAAATGTGGCAGTTTATCTGACCATGTATTCTGTACTAGCTGGTATAAATATTCTCTCATGCTGCCACAATCATCATGGGACTAGCTAGATCTTACCAGCATATTTGCCTGGCCACGTTGGATCCATAAGTAATTAGACCAGAGAGGAATGCTGTTTGCCTCCAAGCAAGCAAGCATGGCTCCCCTGATAACTCAAAGGCAACTAAAATACAAAACTACTGTGAAGTAGACGAGACTTGTGAAGGCTTGGAGAAATATTTAACTGGCATTAGTATTAGTCTTTGGTGCAGAGACATGCCATCTCAGAAACCCCCTTCTCTACCCTGTAAAGGCATTTCCAGGCAGATCTTGGCTCAAAACTATTATATTATATTATAATAGAGCCTCATCTAGGCTCTATTAGCATATAATAGAGCCTAGATGAGGTGCTGGGAGAAATTACCTGAAGGCATTTGACCCTTCCTGCCAGGGGAAGTTACATTTAGCTTATAGCTCCTCTCAGCTCTGCTAGGAGTCTTTGAATTAGCTCTGGGTCCTTGTAAACAGCCAGAAGGCCTCCTGAAGTTGCTACATTTCTATAGAGCTATTTTCATGTTTTCATCTCTATTTTCATGTTTCATCTCTAGCCCATTCTGGGCTGGGCTGGGGAGTTTGGGCGGATTTCTAGCTACAAAATAAGCTGCAAGAAAAAAAAGAAGCTCTGTCTTTTTTTCCCCTTTTAGCCATTTCGGCTTCCCTTGGTGTTTTGCTTCTCCGTCCTCTCCATTCTCTGTTGAGCCTCAACACGTGGTGGCAGCCATCTTGGCCTACGCCTGGCTGGGGCCTAGCTGGGAACCCAGAGTCCAGAGGTTTTCCCTGCTCTTGGATTGTATATTGGAACCTGTGATAGTAAAGCCCTTTTAAAACTGCATCGGATTCCTGAGTTTTCATCCATTCCTCGCCGGCTTCGGAGGTAGAAGGGAACTTCGCTCCTGGCACTGTTGGGGACCCCGGTGGCGCCCCCAACATAGGCATACTAGTGATATAACCAATTTCTTCCTCAAAATATTAAAAAAGTATTCAAATATAATGACTTCTTTCAATGGGTCATCTTAAATAATTTCCTGCAATTTTGCACTATTGTTCTGATAACAAAAAACAGAAATTTGGATTAAAATCTAACCTTTTGCTGCATGGCAGGGTCTCTGCCTTCCTGCCCTGTGCTAGACTGATGGGTCATCTTGGGAGGGGCGGGCTTTTGCTCCTTGGCCTGTCTTCCACCAGGCTCCCAGGAGTCAGAAAACCTCACGCAGCACAACCACAGTCACTCTCTTGTCCGGACTCCACTGCTGGACAAAGCCTGACCCAAAAAAGAGAAGCCAAATTTAAGCCTAGGCATGCAGGACTTGGCGACTACACCAACCAGGTTTTCAGGAAGCCTGAACTGGGGCCACCTCCCCCTACCTTGGCTCCCTCCACAAAGGCCTTGTGGCCCTGCCCAGAACTGCTGCTGGGGCTCTTGGCCAGACACCAGGTATTCAGGTGCAGGGTAGAGCCACTGCCTGCCCACCCTGTGCTAGACTGATGAGGCCTCTTGGGGTGGGGGCAGGATTTTTGCTCCTTGGTCTGTCCTCCACCAGGCTCCCAGAAGTCAGAAAAACCTCGCACAACACAACTACAGTCATCCTCTGGTCTGGACAGCTGGAGACAGCCCTATCCCCATGGCATGCAGGAGACTGCGCTATATCTCAAAACCTGGTATACCACAAACGTGTGGGAATCAGAGGCTAGGTAAGACAGAGAACAGTGTGCTGATAATTGTTGAAAATGATAATATCATCCGAGAACTGAGCATTGAATATAGGCAAAAAAATACACATAACCTCTAAATGTATTATAATCCACAATGTGTAAGAAAGGGAAGCGAGGAGACAGAGGAAGAAGAAGAAGAAGAAGAAGAAGAAGAGAGAGAGAGAGAGAGAGAGAGAGAGAGAGAGAGGAGATAAAGAACCTGCCATGAAGGCAGGCTTGGGGAAGGAGGAGAGAAGTGGGGACACTGGTGGTGGGAAATGGGCACGGGTGGAAAGATGGGTGCTGGAACACTGTATGACCAAAACTCAAACATTAACATCTTGTAACTGTATATTTCATGGTGGTATAATAAAATATTAAAAAAAAACCTAACCTTTTGCTACTCTTCACAGCATATGTTCACAAAGAGACTCTGCTCCCGACAGATAATCTTTATAACTCTTCACCTTTACCCTGTGGTCTTCCAAGTGTCTGTGTTGTCTTTGAAGAGAATTTAAGTCCAAATCTGTGACTAATGTGCATGGTATGTCCGCCAGACTATTGTATAAAATAAGTAACCTCCAGTCAACCATCAACTCTTTGTCATAATATTGCATCTTAGTTAAGTTACTTGGCTGTATGAAATGACCATACTTAGTGATTGGAATTAAATAAGCCCCGCATTGCCAGACAGAGTAACTAGGTAGATAAAAAGGCCCTTTCTGGGCCAGAAATACACTTTATAAGTCAAAGAAAAATAGAAAAGGTGATAGGAACTTGTTATAAAACTATATATCTTATTTTGTCCTAGCCAGTATCTATTTCTCTTTGTTCAACTGGGGCTTCAAGTCATACTTCCAGCCCGCTGGGAATCATCTGAACCAAAGTCAAAACCAGAGGAAGACATCAGAAGAAAGTATGGACTTTTCCTCCAAAAAAAAACTATGCAATGATTTTGCATACCTTGCTAATAATTTTCTATATGTACTGTAACAAGGCTGCAAGTTTCGTTGGCCAAATTCCATGCTTTATATCCTCATATGAGTAACAGAATCATCAATGTTGAAATTTCCAACATATGCTAATATCTATTTACAATGACTGATTTTTCTGCTAAAAAAAAAAGTAACCTGCACACACAGTCATTGTGTTTTTCAGAGATCTTTAACTCTTCAGTTGAAATAACCACACAATCTATGACTAAAAAGCTTTTTTTTTTTTTTGCTGTTAGCCTGATTTTCTCTTTCTAGTTATGATTTTTAGTATTAGGCTTAATTTACATGAATTCCACTGAAAGTAAGGATTTAGATCTTATTTTTTGGTTGAATTTCTGTGGTACAAGAGGAGATTAATTTCTTGACTAATTAAAATTCTTTTATTACCTCCCTTCCTTTTTATAAAATTTTTTTATTATATCACCATGAGATATACAATTACAAAGATGTTCTTGTTTGGGTTTCAATTATACAGTGTTCCAGCACCGGTCCCTCCACCAGTCCCCATTTCCCACCATGAATGTCCCTTGATTCCCTCCCCGCCATCCTAGCTCTATGGAAGGCACTTTTGCCTATTCTTTCTCTCTGTATCTCTCTCCATCTCTCTCTCTCTTCTTTCTCTTACACATTGTAGCTTGTTATACATACATTTAGGGTTATCTTATATATCCCTTTGCCTACATTCAATGCTCAGTTCTAGGCTTGTATTATTTCCAACATTATTAGTGCACTGTTTCTCTGTCTTACCTAACTTCTACTCCCAACACTTGCGGTATATTCCACCCGCTGATAAGACCTCCTGATCCATGTTTTGCCTGGCTCTGGATATTGGTATCAAACTATATTTTTATATCCCACAAAAAAATGCAGTCATTCTATATCTGTCCTTTTACCTCTGGCTAATTTCACTCAGCATGATCCTCTCCATATCCATCCATCTATAGACAAATATCATAACTTGGTTTTTCCTAACAGCTGCATAGTATTTCACTGTTTAGATGTACCAAAGTTTCTTTATCCAGTCGTATGTTCTCAGGCACTCTCGTGTTTCCAGATGCTGGATATTGTGAATAGTGCTGCTATGAACATAGAAGTGTAGATAATGTTTCTGCTGTGTGTTTTTGGCTTCCCAGCGTATATTCCCAGGAGTAGTATGACTGGGTCAAATGGGAGCTCAATTTCTAGTCTTTGGAGGAATGTTCATATTGTTTTCCAAAAAGGCTGTACCAGTCGACAAGTCAAAGAAAATATAGGAAAAACCCTTCCACGACATTGAAGCTAAAGATATCTTCAGAGACAAAACACCACTAATAAAGCAATTGGAAGCAAAGATAAACATATGGGACTACATGTCATCTGCAAATAGTAATAACTTGACTCTTCCTTGCATGTCTGGATGCCCTTAATGTCCTTTTTGCCTCTGATTGCTATGGCAAGTACTTCCAGTACTATATTGAACAGAAGTGGTGAGAGTGGGCAACCTTGTCTTGTCCCCAATATTAGCAGGAAGCCTTCAGTTTTTCCCCCACTGATAATGATACTCGCTGTGGGCTTTTGGTAGATGGCTTTGACTATATTGAGGAAGGTTCCTTCAATTCCCTTTTTATGGAGAGTTTTTAGCATGAACGGGAAATGCTTCTCTGTGTCTAAGGTAGATAGAAGGAAAAAGTGAAAATGGAGGGAGTGGGCAGGGAGGCAGCCATCACTGGGAATAAACTACAGGACCTTTGCTGTAAGTTTTCTTAGCCTAAATCAGTTCTCTCTTATGACTACAACATTTTTTAAAAACAGCTCCATCAAATATTGATGATATGATAACTCTAAATGTATCTATTGCAAGCCACAATGTGTAAGAGAAGGTGGAGAGAGTGAGAGAGACAGAGAGACAGAGACAGAGAGACAGAAAGAGATAGGAAAAGAAGAAAAATGCCTACCATCGAGGCAGGCTGGGGAAGGGGGAAGGAATTTGGGGATACTGGAAGGGTGCTTGGGAATTGGGTGCTGGAACACTGTGTGGATGAGACCCAATCATGAACAACTTTGTAATTGCATATCTCACTGTGGTATAGATGGAAGGTGTAGAATTAAATCCCAATATTGTTTTAATTTTATGGGCTAAGCAACATAAAGACCAAGGAAGAACATCTGGGCCACTAGACCCAAAGCACATGTTCACAGATGGAAAGGATCATAGATGACCCAAATGAAATTAGCTTCAGGGTGGCCACCTGCACAGCATTTTCATTTCTCTAACGTTCCTTCCCTGCCCATTTTAACCTGTCCCAGGACTCTCCATTCAAATTAATTCCCCCATCTATTTCCGTAGTTCCTTTTTCTCATATTCTAAATTTTTTTCTTCATGCATTAGTGACCTCTGCATGTGAACGAGCCCATGCACACCTACTGTACATATGTGCACATGCACACACACAGCAACTTTAAATTAATGTTCAGTTGATGAATTATCTCTCTCTAGTATACTCTTTAGTACAAGTAGAAAGGATAAGAAATTACTCCAGGGTTAACAGTTTTATTCTGATTCGACAAGTGGCTTGAGTCAACCCAGATGCTGATACTTCATGAGACAGTATTTGAGTTAAAAGTCTTGGGAGAATTAGCAGTAAAAACTACTTACTGAACCCTTACCAAGGTCAAACAATTTTCTGACTCTTCCACATCTCCTGATTCATGAAATAAATTTTCTGAGATTGTACTTGTACAGTGAAATAATGTTTATGAAGAATGAACTAGTTGTTTATGAAGAATGAACTAGTTCCAGAGGCCCCATTCGCAGCAGTTATGTGTACCTAGGTCGAGAAATCAACATGATGAACAACCTAAAACCTGAGCTGCGCAGGGAGGAAGAGAGCGGCATGGAATGCCTTCAAAGGCATTGAAGAAATAGCTAAAGGACAAAGAACCTCCGGTTCCGGGCACATCTCTTTGACTCCACCATTCTCCCTGCATTAACATACGTCTCAGAGACCTGGGCCCTAGGAAAGCAGATTGAGAATGCTATTCGGGTCTCCCAGAGAGGAATTGAAAGAGCTATGCTTGGAATATCACGCCTCACTCAAGTGAGAGAAGGAATCCAGAGTTCTGACCTCCATCGCTATTCCAGAATCAGGGATGCTGTCTCGTTTGCCAAGGCATCGAAAATCAGATGGGCTGGACATGTAATGCGATTTGGAGATGACCACTGGACTAGAGCCATTACCGACTGGATCCCACGGGATGTCATAAGATCACGTGGCCGCCCCCCCTACAAGATGGTCAGACTTCCTTGTAAAGACCCTGAAGGAACGGTTTGAGGCTCTTCATATTCCTGAATCAACCAGATGCCACTGGGCTACATTGGCACGTGATAGGGGTCCAATGGAAATGTTACTGGCGCCCGCTCGAGCAAATCGATGAATAACGGGATTCAAGTGATTCAAGTGAAGTGTACTTGGGGATGGAGAGAAGATCCCAAAATAGTTCTCTAACAACTAAAAAAATAGACTAAGGAAAGTAGAATTCTCAAGATTTTGTCTGTTATCCTATTTATTATACTTTTTTTTTTTGCTTTTTTTGAGTCACACCCAACCATGCTCAGGGGGTTACTCCTGGCTCTTTGCTCAGGAATTATTCCTGGCGGTGTTTGAGGGACCATATGGGATGCTGGGGATCAAACCTGGGTCAGCCGCATGCAAGGCAAACTCCTTACCCGCTGTCCTATCGCTCCAGCCCTATACTTCTGAAGAAAATACTTATTAGGAATTTATAGCTAACAAACATATGTTACATGTGTTCAGTCAAAGATACTTCAGCTCTTAACACTTGAATATATTTTGAGTTTAGTTGTTAAAATATATAGTAAAAGGGTAAGAAGAAAAGTGTTCTAGACTGTCACAGAAAATATATCCTCTGTTGTAAAAAAAAATGGAATTAATCTGGTCATAGATATACCACTAAACACAAAACATAGACATAAGTGATTTCAGATGTTGTAAAGTTGGGTTCCAGCATAAACCTCATGCTGTTGCAAACTGCATTTACAAGAAAGTAAGTGATTAATTCACTTCTTTTCTTCTCAGTTGATAGCTTAGCCTCAAAAAAAAGTGGTATGCTCACAGAGCTAAATTTATCAAAAATTTTAATATACTCTGCCAACAATATATTAAAATTTAATATATTTCTGCTTCTTATTTTTAAGCATATTTAAATCTTAACTGTACATTAGTCGTTTTATTTTCAATATTTTAAGATTTATATATCAAAGGTAGCTGTAATTTATAAAAAAGAAACTTATATAGTGTGATAAAAACAGTTTTCATTCCTAAAAGATCCAGTCACCTCATATCTGCAAATTTTCATTGAATCTCTTTGAATAGCCACAGAAGACACATAAAGTTTAGCTGCACTTAAAAAGACTTGAACAATGGAGAACAAAAAAACTTATACAATGGGATATCTAAAGAAACTCTCATTCTCAAATGTCACAATTACCCAAAAAATATATACAGAACTCCAATTTTATGTATAATATTTAAAGCTGAATGTCTTTGAATAGCCATAGAAGAATGAAAACTAGACCTGGAGAAAGTTTCAAGGCTTTGATTATGTAAAATTAAAGGAATAATAATAATTAAAAAGGAAACATTTATTTTAGTTAGGAACTGACTGCCCTTAACATGCCTCATCTAAGAAACTTTTCAAAAATCTAATCTAATCTAAGGTAGAAACTCAAAGCTCCTACCTTCCCTACTCAGACCCTTGCTCTGAGAAATGCAAACCAGCATGCTTTGTACATACTTCCATTTTCCTCTATTTCCTAGTTGGTTGTTTCCATGTCTGTCATTTCCTCAAAATCATGAACTAACTTGAATTCTTATTGGTGTTCATGTTCATGGTCCTTATTGCTATATCAACCCAAATGTTACGATGTTTAAGTAAAGTTTTCAATGAATGAATGAATGAATGAATGAATGAATGAATGAATATGGCAAGAAGTACAGAGGTTAAGGCACTTGCCTTGCCAAGGTCAACCCCTGGTTCAATCCCTGGCACTGCCACTGAATATACCACACCACCTGCTGCACCCCTAAATCCCTCCCCCAGCATTGCCAGAAGTGAACAAGTAATCCTGTGAGCCTGGCAGCGAGTGGAGAACCAAGAATACCCCCAGGGTATGCCTAAATCCTACACCCCCCATTCCCATTAAAACAAACATTATTTTAATTCATTTTCACAATTTTATTTTTATAGTTTAAAAAAAGCTTCATTTTTCCTGACAGCTGCATAGTATTCCATTGTGCAGATGTACCAAAGTTTCTTTATCCAGTAATCTCTTCTCAGGCACACTGGTTGCTTCCAGATTCTGGCTATTGTGAATAGTGCTGCTATGAACATAAAAGTGCAGATGGTGTTGCTCTGTGTGTTTTTGGCCTCCCAGGGTATATTCCCAGAAGTGGTATTGCTGGGTCAAATGGTAGCTCAATTTCTAGTTTTTTGAGGAATGTACATATTGTTTTCTAAAAAGTCTGTACCAGTCAACATTCCCACCAATAATGGATGTGATAATACCAGCCTAGAACTGAGCATTGAATACAGGCAAAGGGATACACATGATAACTGCTAAATGTATATATATTCTATTACAAAATGTGTAAGATAAGGATGAGAGAGAGAGACACAGAGAGAGAGAGAAGACAGGCAAAATGCCTGCCATACAAAAAAGATATACATGACAACCCTTTAATGTATGTTCTGTAATCCATAGTCTGGAAGGGAAGGAAAAGAGAGAGAGAGAAAGGGAAAGAAATAAAGAACCTGCCATGGAGGCGGTCTGGGGGGAGGGAGAGGGAACCGGGACGTTGGTGGTGGGAGATGGGCACTGGTGGAGGGATGGATGCTGGAACACTGTATGACCAAAACCCAAATATGAACTTTTTAATTGTATATTTTTTTTTGTATGGTATTGTCACGTAATTGTAATGTATTCTCACAGTGGTATAATAAAAATACTTTTTAAAAAAAAGAAACTAGATATTAGAATATATACCTACTGGAAAGGCTTTGCATAATAAGTTTCTGGTTTTGATCCTTGGAACAACAACAAATTATAATGTCTGTCAATGGAGGGGGAATGAGGGAAAGAGATAATGAGGACAAACTGGAATCAAGAAGTAAATACATGGGCCGGAGCGATAGTCCAGCGGGTAGGGCATTTGCCTTCTGCACGTGGCCGGCCTGTGCCAGCCTGGGTTCGATCCCCCGGCATCCCATATGGTCCCCTGAGCACCGCCAGGAGTGATTCCTGAGTGCAAAGCCAGGAGTAACCCCCTGAGCATTGCCGGGTGTGACCCAAAAAGCAAAAAAAAAAAAAGAAGAAGTAAATACACATTTTTTCTGATAAAAAAAAAGTGCCTGCCATAGAGGCAGGCTGGGGGAGGGAGGGAGGGGAATTAGGGGACATTAGTGGTGGGAAATGGGCACTGGTGGAGGGTTTGGTGCTGGAACACTGTATGACTGAAACACAAACATGAACATCTTTGTATATCTCACGGTGGTATATTAAAAATAAAAAAATTTAGATATAACTCACATACTACTTGGAGAACAATGCATACAGTAATAGTAATTAGAAATCAGTACTAATACATTACATTTTAATAAAGTGTAAAGGAGCCTTCCACATATGTTATACATTGGAATCTTGCAACATTTTAAATTATATGGTGTACATTTTATTATTTCTACTGTAGATTTCAGATATATGAATTTTGGACTCGCAATCACAAGTGACCCAGGTAGATACTGGGTCATACTGAGATAAAAAAAGGCTCCTTACAGTTTATAAAGTGGAAGAAGTGTGTCACTTTATAGTGCCATGCACACTGCAATATGTTATACACAAAGCACACTCAACAGAAGGCTGCGGTAAGCAGTTTGAAATTAGAAGAAAAGAAAGAAAACTTGAGGCACCACAATTTCCAATCCTGTCGATGGTAGGGCTTCATGCATGCAGCATTCCCATACCACACCCTCCACCAGAGCACATGCTTCCCTCCACTGTTACGTACTCTCCACCATCCCCTGTGCTGAGCTCAGTTCTGCAGACCAGTTCTCATTTTCTCTTGCCCTTGTCCATTTGTTATTTACTGTTTCTTTATATTCCACAGAGAAGACATCATTCTAAATTTGTCCCTCTTCTGACTAGTTTCACTTAGCATAATATTCTCCAGATTCAACTAAGTAGCAGTAAATTGTTTGCTTCTCAATTTTTTTTATAGCTGAGTAGTACTCCATAGTGTATACAAATACCACAGTTACTTTAACCTGGTCTTGAATACTTAAGGTTGTTTCAATATTTTTTTTCTTTTTTTTTTTTTTCTTTTTTGGGTCACACCCAACGATGCTCAGGAGTTATTCCTGGCTCTGCGCTCAGGAATTACTCCTGGCACTGAGTGGGGACCATATGGGATGCCGGGGATCGAACCTGGGTCGGCTGCATACAAGGCAAACACCCTACCTGCTGGACTATCGCCTCCGGCCCGCTTTCTTTCTTTCTTTTGTTTTTTGCTTTTTTTTTGGGTCACACCTGGCAATCAAAGCTCAGGGGTTACTCCTGGCACTGCACTCAGGAATTACTCCTGGCGGTGCTCAGGGTATGCCGGGATCGAACACGGGTCAGCCAGCGTGCAAGGCAAACACCCTACCCACTGGACTATCACTCTGGCCCCCACCAGCCCCCTGTTTCAATATTTTGGCTACTATAAATGTATATGCAATAATTTTAACTGATATGACTAAGGAGCAATTTACAAGGATCATATCTAGAGATTCTATCAAAGATAATACTTTGGAAAAACTAAAATTAATCAAAGTATTTATTTGGAAATGTCTTTCATATTATATGGCAGTGGGGATATAATGATGAGCAAAGAAAACATGTTCTTGGCCTTTTTAATATGCATAGATTGTTGAGGTGTATATGGGAATGTACATAGGAGAAGACCTACCCAAATACCTACTCCCACCAAAGTAATGTCTACTATATCTCATGATCTTGTTTTCCTGTGCCAGTGAGTGAGCCCCAATAAAAAAAATCCCTTTGCCACTTTTTTTGGAGTGGGAAAACCCAGCGTTGTTCAGGAGTTACTCCTTTCTCTCTGCACTCAGTAATCAGAACTGACACTGCTTGGGAATCCTTGTAGGGTTCTGGGGATCAAACCCAGTTCTGTCACGTGCAATGCAAATACCTTGCTAGCTATACTAATGCACCAGCCCAAAAAATATTTTAATTTTTAATAGTTGCTATACCAGGCTGAATAGATATCTATGTACTAATGTCTCTTGTGTAATGTAATTAATTTGTCAAGTGTTTTAAAAACTATGGGGCTGGTGAGATAGTATAGTGGATAGGGCATTTGCCTTTCAAACAGCTGACCCAGGTTTGATACCAACACCACACATGGTACTCTATGCCCACCAAAAAGTGATACCTCAGCACAGAATCAGGAGCACGCCCTGAGCACATCCAAGTGCAGTCCAAAGGCTAAAAAACAAAATAAAAACAAACAAAAGACTTTTGTGTCGCATTTCAAAAACAATTTTATTACTGCTATAGACTATCACAGCCCGGATGATCGACACCCACCCCTGCAGCAGTTTTTTTTTCAATCTGGCCCAGGTATGCTGAACAGAGACTCTCAGACATGGGGCAGAGCTGCTACTTGCCTCTCCTATGCCCAGATGCTCAGGAGGCGCCGGGAGGCATGGCGGGTTCTAGCCCTGGCCTGCCACCCCAGCTGAGCCTCACTTCCTCTCGTCACAACTCCACCCAGCAGACCAGACTATCACAGCCCGGTTCGGCGTGGCTGCTAGCGACCGCTAGTTTCATCAATAAATGCTTTATTTAGAGGTGACTACAAGAGTATGCCACCCGCACGGCAAGCCTGGCAAGCTGTTCGTAGTCGTGTTTGATATGCCAAATACCAGTAACATTTATATTAGGTCATTCCCATGACCTAATATAATGGTTTGAGGCTCTTTATGTTCCTGGAGCAAGCAGATGCCTTTAGGTTCTACTAGCATGAGACAGGACATATGGAGATATTACTGGTGCCTGCTCTAGCAAATAGATGATTAACGGGAAGATAGTGATAGTGAGTGATAGTGACTGCTATAGTTTTAGTATATACTAAGGATGTTCCTGCCCATGATTTGTAAAAAAGAAGAAAGAAAACATATTATAGGATTGAAGGACAATTACTCAAAAAACATTTATTGAACACCTACTCTGTTCAGGTTCTGACTCTGCTCTCAGGGATCACCTCTGGTAAATTCAGGGGACCACAAGGTGTGCTGGGGATGGAACCCAGGTTGGCTGCATGCAACACAAGCACCATACCTGCAATACTGTATCTCCTGACCCAGTTTTATATTCTTTTTAAACAGAGAAGTTTTGGATATTGTATATTGAGACAGACTCACAATATTGTTTCAATTCACTAAGTTTCAATGGTTTTAATATATTTATAGACTGTAATCAATTTAAGAACATTTCATCACCTCGGAAGGAAACCAAACACCCATTAGTGATCCTCATACCTCTATCTTCCAGCCCCTGAAACTGTTAATCTACTTTATGTCTCTATAGGTTCTCCAGATCTGACATTTTATAGAAATACTCATTTTGTATCTGGATTCTTTCATTTAGCATAATACTTTCAAGGTTTGTCCATATTGTTCTAAATAATACAACTTGCTTCTTATGGCTGAATAATAGCACATTTATGATTATACAACATTTTATGTATCCATTCAACAGTTGATCAAATTTGAGTTGTTTCCACATACTGGAGTCACATAAGTCATAGAGAATCTTGTGCAAATTTTTTCATGGACACATACTGTCATTTCATTGCTAGAAGTGGAACTGTTGGGTCAGATGTAAAAATCTGTTCAAACTCTAGAGGAAATGACACTCTGTTCTGATATTTACCAGAAATTTAAATTCAAATGTAACACACCAAAGTAAAATTCACCTCTCCTAAAACAATTTCCAAAACTTTCAAAATATTAGCATGATTGGCGTGGACGTGGGGAGAAAGGGAGTCTCATCCATTGTTGGTGGGAATATCGACTGGTACAGCCTTTTTGGAAAACAATATGGATATTCCTCCAGACACTAGAAATTTATCTCCCGACCCAGCCATTCCACTCCTGGGAATATAACTAGGGAATACACAGCAGCAACATCATCTGCACTTTTTATGTTCATAGCAGCACTATTCACAATAGCCAGAATCTGGAAACAACCAGAGTGCCTGAGAACTGATGACTGGGAAAAGAAACTGTAGTACATCTACACAATGGAATACTATGCAGCTGTTAGGAAAAACAAAGTTATGAAATTTGCCTATAAATGGATGGAAATGGAGAGAATTTTGTTGAGTGAAATTAGCCAGAAGGGAAAAGACATACATAGAATGACTGCATTTATTTTCATGACATAAATATATATATATGCGTGTGTGTGTGGTGTGTGTATACATGTATATATTATGATACCAATATCCAAGATCAGGCAAAACATGAACCAGGAGGTCTTGTCAAAAGTGGAATCCACCACAGGCATGTGGGAGTCAGAGGTTAGCTAAGACAGAGAAGGGAACAGTGTGCTAATAATCATCAAAAATGATAATACCAGCCTAGAACTGAGCATTGAATATAGTCAAAAAGACACACATGACAACCTCTAAATGTATGTATTGCAACTCACAAGGTGTAAGAAAAGGAAGAGAGAAAGAGAGAGTGAGAGAGAGAGAGGGAGATAAAAACCTGTCATAGAGGCAGGCTAGGGGAGGGTGGAGGAATTGGGGACATTGGCGGGGGAAATGGGCACTGGTGGAGGAATGGGTGCTGGAACACTGTATGACCAAAACCCAAACATGAATATCTTTGTAATTGTATATCTCACGGTGGTATCACTGTATCACTGTCTTCCCGTTCATCATCGATTTGCTTCGAGCGGGCACCAGTAACATCTCCATATGACCTGCCTCATACAAGTAGAGCCCAAGGGCACCTGCTTGCTCCAGGAACATAAAGAGCCTCAAACCATTCCAACAGGTCATGGGAATGAGGTCTATAATTGTTACTTGTATTTGGCATATCAAATGGCTACGCAGGTAGCTTTGCCAGGCTCCCCCGTGTGAGTAATAAAGTGAAGTATCAAGCCAAATAGGGTAATGCTGTTTCATTTTGAGAGGAGTTAAGAGCGGGAATTGTGATGCAGCACTGGGGAATGAGCTCAGGGCAGGTTTTGGTTTTTAAAATATTAATTACTAGATGGGGGCCGGAGCGGATAGCCCAGCAGGTAGGGCATTTGCCTTGCACACAGCCGGCCCATGCTGGCCTGGGTTCGATCCCGGCATCCCATATAGTCCCCCAAGCACCGCCAGGAGTAATTCCTGAGTGCAGAGCCAGGAGAAACCCCTAATATTTTTAAAATATTAACATGATTTGCATCAAAATATTTGTTGTGTTAGCTGGAAATTATTCTTTCTTATTAGAATAAATTTAATTACTCTTAGGTTTCACTATAACTTGTTTTCCAGTCATTCACTTATATTGGAAGGCAGCTATGCTCACCACTATACCACCAATGCAATATTATTGGAGTGCTTCTTAAATAACAAAATTTCTTTCAAGAAAGGGCTGGAGAGATAGTACATGAGTTAAGGTGTTTGCCTTGCATGTCACTG
>JAJIBD010024376.1:0-49079 GCA_021461705.1 Cryptotis parvus
CCAGCATTTCCCTGCAGTAAGAGAGTAAACTAATTTTAAATTTCTACCTGCCTTTGGTCACATTTTATTCTTGTCATATTTTTTTGGTCTACTCCCCGCATTTCTGTAGTTGTTCTGCAGAAAATAATTGCTTGAACTTGTTATACCATCACTCCACGACCAATTTACATGCAATCTGGATCATGCAGAGACAAAGAAATAATATAAAAATGGAAATAGAGATAATAACAAGATAGATATGGGCACTATATATACAATATATATGAAAAATAACTTTCCCCCTCCAACAAGAGTATAAAGTCTCTGCATCATCTCTGCTTTGCCTAAGTGTGTGACCACATTCCTCCCATTCTCTTCTTCACTGACTATAGTAGAGCCATAATCACTACATCAGATCATGAACAAGCTGCCTAACAAGCAGTCTTTTTCAGTATACCGCTTTTAAATAAAGTATCATTCTTTACTTTCTTTCAAGATGTTTACATATCTCAGCAATGTAAAAAGTAATGGGTTACCTGACCTGACTCCCCAGCATCAATTGTCAGAAAAGACCCACTGACCATGACAATTAATTTCCTCTACAGAAGCTAATTTTGCTTTTTCTGTTTCCTTTGCCCAGTTTTTGGCTGCATTGTGTTTAGGGGCTTTTTGTGCTTTTGGTTTGTTTTTTTAATGTGACATCAATTCCAATAAGTTCTGACAAAAGTTGTGAACTTCTATTCAAGATAAAAAAAAAGATTCTATTAATAAACAGGATTCAAATAACACTGACCTTTGCATTTCCATTAAAGTGAGTTCATCAAAAAGTATCAAAATAACATTCAATTCTTGGAAATTTTTCTATTTCTTGAACTGCCAGGAATCATTCCTGAATGTAGAGCTAGGGACATCACTCACTGGTTCCTGACCATCACTGGGTGTGACCCAAAAAGCATGCAGCGCACGCACCCACACACACACACACACACACACACACACACACAAATAGTATACTGACTGTTCTCTTAAAAAGAGAGAGAGAATGTTAAGTCATAAATCCAGCTCTTTCTATTAGTACTGTTGTAGGCAGACAGACAGGGGATCCCCACATGGCAATAAATTCTTCCCCTAAGTCTGTCCAAAGTCACCTTTTAGAACCAGGAACCAAGACTT
Source organism: Cryptotis parvus (assembly GCA_021461705.1). Taxonomy (NCBI): domain Eukaryota; kingdom Metazoa; phylum Chordata; class Mammalia; order Eulipotyphla; family Soricidae; genus Cryptotis; species Cryptotis parvus. The sequence goes on from JAJIBD010024376.1 coordinate 1,153, forward strand.
GATGAGACCAATTGACCAACAACAAACCCTGAGAGAGCTGGATCAACCTTTCTCTGCCCAGCCCTTAATCCGGCTACATTCCAGGACAGAAGATCCAGCAGGGACAGAGGTCAAGAAAAGGAGATTTTCAAAGAAGACCACTCACAAAGTCTGCTCTCCTTGGCAACCTAGGTTGACTCCCCATATGGGAGTATCTTGGGGAGAAATCTATAAAAGCCGTCCTGAGTCCACGTGGCGCGAGCACATGTGGTGGCTGAGCACGTGTGTGTTGCCCACTTTTGAGATGTGTACCCTCTCTCTCTTACTTTCATTCCTCTTTCCCTTTCCTAAAACCTCCTTAATGAAATCAGCAAAACTTCACTGCTCATTGACTCCTGAAAATTATTTTTTCTGTAAGGAAGACAAGAACCCTGAGGCAACCCTGGGTAAGGCCTAGGACTGATTTTCCTTTCCTGCAAAGAGCAATTCCTCACTCCAGCCTGAGTTCATGGCTCCTCGAGAAATCTCGGGTGGTGGGGATAAACTCCGGTACCTAGAGATCAAGCGGACATCAGGTGTGGCTTGACGGCCACCTCGTGGAGCTGGTGGGGCTCAGGCCCAGCCATGCAGGGGCTCATCGCAGACTTTATCAGTCCTTAGCCTGCCCAGCGGGTCCCGGGCGGCAGAGGCGGCTAGGGACAAAGCGATCAACTCTCTTCTCTCCCCTTCCGGCCTCACATAAGCCACCCGTGAGGCCCACCTGCATCAGTACTACTCCTTTTTTAGACCTCTTACCTCAAATCTTAATTTGCTTATTTCCTTGAAGTTATTTTTATCTCAACTCAAGAATACCCTACTCAGATAGACTATGCTATTCTCAATTAATTTAGCTAAAGTAATCTCTCAATAAATATTGTTGGAAAGCTCCTCTATCACAATTTTCTGTTATTTTTATAGTTTTCCTTCTTGCAAACTAATTGAAGTCACACATTATCATCAATGTTGTTTCCTCAGTGTCAAGTAAAGCATTAACAACCCTCCCTCACAAAATCATTTACTAATTTAAAAGTAGAAATCAGTTAACTTTTACTGCAAATATCTAAAAAAAATAATTATATAAATGATAAAGTTATAAAAATTCCTTAAGGTTGAGTTTCAGATGTACAATTAGCTGTGATTATTTTAATGATGAAACCATTAACTCATTATTTAAAAACACTTATAAATTGACACCACAAAACTGATTTACTAATGAGAAAACTATCAATGTTATCTAGTTTGTACTGTTTTATTTATAGCTATTTGCCCCCTTTACTCATTTGAAATTTTACTTTTCAAAATACCAAATATGAATTTCCACAACAAAACAGTTTTTGTCTAAAAAATAAATAGTTTTACGGTCATTTCTCCATCAAATTTCTGAAACAGATCTGTCTACTTGGCATAAGAATCAAAAATATTAAAATTAGGCAAATATTTGTATTTTGCTATTAATAGCAATATGAATAGGATTTTTTCTATCAGCTTTTTCAAACTAATATTAGCTTATATTCCAAGATAACAAAGTAATTTTAATAACACAGAAATTATCCATTACTATATATTCAATACCATGAAAATAACTATTTCCATTCCTGAATGACATAACTACGAATTTTATAGGTGTGAAATGGTTGCAATGATCTTTTTCAGACTTAGGGATCTATTTTCTAAATAAGTATTTAGAACAAATTTAAAGGCCAATTTGAACGCACAGTTTTCTAACTATTAAGGGAATATAAATATGAAATTCCTTAAAAAAATTCTGATTTTTATCTCAAAAATTCATTCCTCTTTTTTTATCTTAATTACAAATATTGTAGTGCAATTATGCATAAAATAAAACTCAGCATATTTTAAATCACTGTTCAAGCACTACTTTCCCATGAAAATACTACTAGAACCAACTCAGCGTGGGAGCTTCAGAGTTCAGAGGAGAGAGGACACACTCAGGGTAAATGGCTATGGACTGAAGAACTTTAACTATATCCTTTCATCACCACTTGCCTCTATTATTGTAGGACTTACTATTCCTCAACTTTACATATCTAGTATTTTAATCACAATTAAAATGCACTCTGAGAAGAAACAAAAGCAGTAGCAGATTAGCGAATATCTGACTCCACTTCTCTACATTCTTTCCTTTTCTATTTTCTCCTGTATGTTAAAAATATCAAATATTTTATATTCCATATTGTAATCTTATAGACTGTAAGGGAGAAAACTGAGACACAAGATAAGTTTGTGGGGAAAAAAGAACTAATCTGCATACTAATGATGCTCTGATCTAAGAAATGTCCCCTTGTTGCTTTGATTGGCTCCAATAATACAGTTCCTCCTTACATTTGTCCCCCCCATGCTATCTCTTCCATATAATCATAATCCAATAATAATTTATTTCTCTTTCTAAATTATTTTTTGGTTGGGGCCACACCTGGCTGTTCTCAAGCTTACTGGTGGGCTGATGGCTCTGTTCTCAGTTGTTGTTCCTGGCAGGATTCAGGGGATCATGTGCAGTGCCAGTGATGGAGCCTAGGTTGGCCGTGTACAAGGCAAGTGTGTTTCTGGCTGTACAATCTCTGCAGTCCCTTCAAATTTCATAAATTATGGATTAGTTTAGCACTCCATTCCAAATTACCCCACATGTACCAATTTTATATTAATATGTAAATGTGGTGAAAACACTATCATTGCTTGAGGAACTGTATCATTTTATTTTCAGGTAGAAAACTTATTTACAAACCAAATTTTATTTACTCAATCTTTTAATTTTTCTGATTTTTGGAGTCACACATCACCACGGCAATGCTTGGGGGTTGCTCCTGGCTCTGTACTCAGGAATCACTCCTGGTGGTACTCGGGGGACCATATGGGGACGATATGGGATGCTGGGGATCGAACCCGGGTCAGCTGTATGCACCATACCCACTGGACTATTGCTCCAGCACCCAAACCAAATTTTAATACTTGTTGACATAAAACTTCATTTGCTAATAGAATAAATTCATCTTTTCTACTTTTCCCTATAAGTTGATTTTATGAATTTCTTGCCTCATTTGGAGTTAGGTCAACATGTTCTAGAACATGATGACAGCATGATATCAACCTACAACTGTGGCTAACCCTTTATACAAACTGACTATACTGGAATGCCAACACTGCCTTGCCACTGATTCTCTCTGGAGCATTTTAATCATAAAATGACCACAAATGTAAATCCACGGCCAGGCAAAGCTCTGTGGGTCTAAGGGATGTCTAAGTACTTGAGTTTAAAATCCTCCAGTGAGGAACAAACTACAGTCCAGTAAATCCAAAATAAATAATAATGATAATGCTGATGATGATGAAGATGATGATGATGATCAATCATCATCATCATCATAATAATAATAAACAGAGAACCCTGCCAACATGCAGTAACTTCAAGACTTATTTTCACATTATTAACTCATTGGATACAGTTTATTATCACTGGTGGCCCCTTCTTAAACTTAAAATGAAACCACTTTTCCTTTCATACTCATCAGAGAAATTATCTAGCTATCAGACTTCTTGAAAGAGGTTTCTGTCAAATAAAATTTCAAAATATATTAATACAATGATATGAATATAATATTGCATTGGAGAGTTAATACTGAGATTAAGTGAAAAAAATATTAAATCCGTGGTCAAGAGATTCCTTAGGCTTTGATTCTTCACTGTACTTACTCTAGTGAATTCCCTATTATTGTTGGAAACTTCAGGTGACTGAAGAAATCTGAAAGTCAGTTCACTTGACTCCTACCAGGTACTAAAGAGCACTCTGGTACAGATAGAGTACATGACCCCGCGAAAGAGTCACTAAGTCCCAATGACAAAAGACCAATCTTTGGAAAAGCACAGTTAACAAATTATAGATAACAAAGATTCTAATTATCAATTCATGAATGGTGACAAGTAGAAGACATAAGAAAAGGATCCACTTATTGGATTTCCAGCATGATGAATATACAGGGCCCTCTTGTGCGGATAAAGTGGCAGACATTAATGTTCATTTATTTCTTGAATCTTCCTAACTAGATAAAACCATCCATAGGACAAAATTAAAAGAAAATTTTGTTTTCAGTTATACTCTCCACCACAAATTTAACTTGTATCATGGGTGATTTTAGTGCTATGACATGAATTATTCAAACCTCTGCCTAAAGGTTCTTAAATTACCTTTACTTTGACTGTTGTTCCCACCTTAGGTTCTACATCATTCAAAACAACTCTGTCTCTGCCATCTTTAACATTAATATCCTGCTTTCTGACCAAAACCTACAATCCTTCCAGTTCTCTAGTGTATTTTTATCTGTTTTCATTTTAACCTCATTGGCAACATAGTTGGTGGTTAAACATGTGGGCTCTTAAATCAGGCTGCTTGGATCCACATCCTGGATTATTGCTTTCTAGCTGTGCAAACTTAGACAAGGCCTCAATTTCCTCATTGAAAGAAAATTAAATTATGTCTAATCTAGCTGATATTCATGCCCATGTAATATAGCTGTTATGAGGATAAAGTGAAATAATCTGGAAAATTTAACACAGTGAATATGTGGCACAAAATAAATGCTAAATAAGTATTTTAGCCATATGTGTATTCCTGAATTTGTTAATTTCTCTATTTCTTCATATTTAGTCAAAAAATCTATACTGTCTTTTTTTTTCTCTACATCAAATACCTACTTTTCTCTACACTGACACTAACTGAAAACAAATGGGAAAATACATAACTGCATTAACAACAAAAATTAAGACATTTAAAAGCAATTTTGTTACTGCTCAGTAAGTCATTTCCATATTAACAATAGATATTGTTAGTTAATTGTTCATGTTTTAAATATCACATCCTTTAAATATGCAAAATCCTCTTTCTGTAAAAAAAATTAGAAATAATTCTTCTGTGGGAATTTGTATAAGAGTAATTTATCCCTCTTTTCCCCATATCTTTTAATAATCCCATCTCATTTTTCCTAATTCCATCATAACATTTTCTGAGTTCAGGGCAACAGTCCAAATTTGGAGTCAAGTATATTTTTTAATATTTCAAGTTAGAAATCAAGCAAGAGACCTTTTATTCCATCCAATAAGAGTAATAGCAAATGGAATATCTAACTCATCCTTATCCCCTTCTTCAAGAAACTGGCTAAATATGTAAATTAATGCGTTTTAAGACTGGACAGTCATTAACAAATGACAATGATCTGTGAGAGATAGGAAACAATTCAGTGAGTTATGCTCTTTCCTTAATTCAGTCTTAAGATAGTTTTAGTTCAGGAAAGAATTCAGAAACTTAGTGGACTCTCTGAATTGAACAGAGAATACAAGACTGTTAGTGTTCATAAGACAGAATCGGTGAAGAGATAATGAACAGAACCTACTATCTACATAGTATTTCCGCTAGTACTAAGCATAGAAATTATCAGTGATGCACTTGAGGAAACTATCCAAAGTCAAGGAGAAAATTGTCACAAATGTTGACTAACACAAGGTCAGGAAAAGTGACTATTACCAACATCTGGACTAAGAAAACTCATTGTTCACAAGCAATCAGGAAAGACTTGTCTCATTGGGAAAAAATGGAAAAACCCTAGACTGTGCACTAAATTAGCCCAAACTAACAAGTAATAATCACAGAAACAGAAGAAATTAAACCACAGCAAGTAGCTTAACTATACCTTACAATGAAGTTTAAGAATATTAACAGAAACTTTCTTAAATGAGGCTTTTCTACTCTGAAGAAACCTGTGCTCTCTTTCAAACACAAATTTATCTCTTTATCCCCTTCACCTATCCTTTCCTCCACCTCCATGCCATCTACCCCAGAAGAGAGACATGCTAGACTCAGGTCCATCAGCAACCCTGGAAGAGATCCAGACCCAACCACTCCAGACCCACAGCTGTGCCTTTCAGCCCCACGTGGAATCAACCCATGGAGCTGACCTTTGGTAAGTGGCTCGGCCAGTCCATGGCCAAGTCCAACATTGTTCCAAGGGTTCACTCACACGTGCAAGGGAGGGGCCATGCTGGCCAGACTTGGAGCGGGAATTTGAGCTCCACCACCCTTTCCTCCACCTCCATGCCAGCTACCTCAGAAGAGAGTCACGCCAGACCCACAGCTCCTTCGGTGATCGACAGTCTTAGATAGTACTAGATGTTAGGATCAGATCCTTCCCAGGATATTTCACATGTATGCACTGTATACAGTACTAGGCAGGTTCTAGTTGTGACCCTTCATACCAGTGAGCCTAGCAGGAAGCCAGATCAACCCTCACAGCATAAGGTCAGTCATTTTCAACATCCAGATTCCACAGCTCCCCAAAGCTCCACCCAAGAGAAAACCTGATCTTTCCCCTTTAAATTAAATGAGTAAATGCTAGAGACAAGCGCCTTCTACTGAGAGTATACCACCTACATGGCAGAGCCTGGCAAGCTACCTGCTTTATTTGATATGCAAAAAAAGCAATAACAATTATGGACCTCATTCCCATGACCTGAAGTAATGGTTTGAGGCTTTTCCTTTCCTGGAGTAAGCAGATGCCCCTGGGGTACACTTGCTTGCAACAGGATGTATGGAGATATTACTGGTGCCCAGTGGAGCAAATTGATGAACAGGAAGATAAGTGATACAAGTGATCCCCTTCGCATTTAAGTAAATTTATTTCAATAAAAACTATTTTGCAAAAAAAAAAAAAATATTTCCCGTTTTGTCTTCTCACAACTTCTAATACTATTATAACACTGTGCATTAAATTTTTCCTTTTGTAATGTAAAAAAAAAACTATTTTGCCTCAATAAAAAAAAAAATTTAAGAAGAAAAAAAATACCTCCGTCCTCGGAGGGAGAAGAGATTTCTGTCCTGACACTGTTGGGGACCCCAGCGGCATCCCCAACAGGTCATTCTTTTTTTTCCTTTTTACTTTTTGGGTCTGGCTTCTGGCTTCTTGCGAGGCTCAGCTGGGATGGCGGGCCAGGGCTAGAAACCCCCATGCCTCCCAGGCCCCTTGTGATCTGCTAGGCTCAGGGAGCGCTGGTAGCAGCTCTGCCCCATGTCTGTGAGTCTCTGGACTCCAGTGTTTTGACATAAGAGAGAGGAAGGGACTAACCCTGGCATCATCATTTGTTTAGATCTGAGGTGTGGAACCACCTAACTTCTACACCTAATAGCTGATTTTTGTTAAGCTATATAAAGTTAATCACTCAGTGTCTGCTAAGGTAGCAGGCTTGGGGTTGGTGGGAAACTAGGGACTTTGGTGGCAGTAAGGGCAAATTGGTGCTGGACTGGCGTTGGAATATTGCGAACCTGAAACAACTGTATGGTGAACAACTTTGTAAAGAACAGGGTATATAATATAAAGGTTTTTTTTTTTAAGAGAGATGACACTCGGACCCCCAACACCTGAGGGGCTGGGAAAGATAGAGGAGGTGGCATGAGGTAGCCAGGAGTAGTCCAAGGACCGGGCTAAGGCATGCAGAAACAGAGGACAGGGACACTGCGGGGGACCTGCTGTCTGCCACAAGCTGCTGGGGTCCGCGCACGCGCAGCCCAGAGGCAGGCATGGGCGCAGGCAGGCAGGGCCCAGGGGAGGTGCCAAGCTCCAGCCTGGGTACCTGCCATGCTGGGCAGTGATTCAGGCTTCTTCACACCTCCGAGGCCAGAGGAACCCCGCGTCCCCCCACGAGGGCCGCCATTTTCCACATTCAGACTCCCCTCTAATCAGAGCTCCACCCAGCAGAAGAGCTGATCACAAGCCTGGCTCCCACACTTCATCAATAAATGCTGGAGATCAGAGATGACTACAAGAGTATCCCACCTGCACGGCAGAGCCTGGCAAGCTACCCGTGTCGTATTTGATATGCCAGATACCAGCAACAATTATAGACCTCATTCCCATGACCTGATGGAATGGTTTGAAGCTCTTTATGTTCCTGGAGCAAGCAGGTGCCCTTGGGCTCTACTTGCATGAGACAGGTCATATGGAGATGTTACTGGTGCCCGCTCGAGCAAATCAATGATGAACGGGAAGACAGTGATACAGTGATAAATATATAATATTGTTTCTCTGACAGGTAAAATCCAATGCACTTATAGACAAATATTAGAAAGCTTGAAAATAACTACATGAACATGACCAATAATGAAATAACATTTAAATAAAATTAACCTAAAATTACTAGATTTAACAGAGAAAAATAAAAAGTTGTATTACTTATAGTTTGAATAACTGTCTTAAATGTTTCAAAATTAAATAGACATGAAAAAGCTTTTTTAAATTATGTTTCTAGAGACAAAAGCACTATAATTGAAGAAAATTAACAACATAGGATTAGTTATAGATTAGAAATTGCAGAAAAATCAATAAACTTCAAAGCATAATAAAAACTATTATATAAAACATAAATATATTTTAAAAGCATTATTTAGCTTGGAATAACCCTAAGAAAGCTGAAATGCAAATTTTACAAAGAATATTTATGAAACATCTCACTCAACATCAGAATACAATGTTCTTTTCAAGAATAAACATGCAATTTTCCAAGAGAGGCCATTGTCTAGGCCATAAAACAAGTCTCAATAAATTTAAGAGCATTGAAGCAATAAAAAATATGATCTATGACCACAACAAAATTAAATCAGAAATCAATAGCAGAACAATCTCTGAGAATTTCTCAAATATTTAAAAACTAACACTATAAGGCATTTTAAGTGACTCTTGACCAAAGAAAAAATTGTTTAAAAAAAACTGAAATTACTTTTCACTGAATCATTTTTTTAAAAAATCAGAATGTGCTAAGAAAAAAAATTGCATGGCACAAAATGTGCATATTAGAAGAGGTGAAATAAGTCACCTCAGCATTCACGTTAAGAAATTGTTAAAAAAAATAAGATTTAATTTGGGTTATCAGATTTAATTTGGGTTATTCCCAACACTGCATAGAGTGAAATTTGAATCCTGAGCAGAGAGTAATCCCCACACCAGTGAGGTATGACCCCAAAACAAATAGAAAAATTAAAAACCAGTTGTTTCTTTGGACCAAGGTTGTAGGTGTGTGATATAAAACTTGCCTAGCACACGTGAAATCATAGATTCAACCTTCACTCTCTCTTCCTCTCTCTCTCTCACATACTCACACACACACACACACACACACAAAAAAAGTCAAAAAAAAATATGCAAATAAATCCCCCCAAAAAAGAAAGAATATGGGCCAATGTTGCTCATGAGCACAGATGTGAAAGTTATAAACAAATTTTAATCAATATAATGCAACTCCATCTACATAATATATCATAGCATAATATATGAAATCAATACATCATTTGGCAATCAATTCACTTCACCATATTATCAAAATTTAAATATGACAATCTCTATATATCATTCCAGACCTGTGATAAACTGCTTAAGGCAATAAAATAAATGGTTATGCTGTGGAAATTAACAAAAATGTCAAAAGGCTTAATATTATGTAAATGAACACCTACATCTGGAGCTGAAATATTCAGCAACTGCATCATATATTGAAGCAAAATTATAATAGATGGCTCTGAAAAGCTATTAACTCAAATGTCTCCAATGATAAACAATTAGTACATTTTAAGAATTCATATATAAAGAAATTCATCATGTTTAAATAGGTGATTTTAAATGCCTTTGTAATTACATAAATTAAACTTATTTAAAGGTAAATTAAAAAGTAGGAGCTACCTTCCATTTCTGTCACTTTACAAAAGCAACAGAAATGCACAGAAATGGTCAGAGCAATAGGACAGCAGGTAGGGCACATGCACTGCACAAAGTCAACCAGGGATTGATCTTGGGACCACATTTGATTCCAAATTCCCAACAGGAGTGATCCCTAAACACAGAGGCAGGAGGAAGCCTCAGCCTAACTGGGTGTGTACCAGACCAAAAAAAAAAAGGTGCCTCTCAAGGTGTTGCAGGTGTGGCTGCGATGCCTGGCTGCATCGGCAGGTGGCAGACAGAATACAGGCTTGTCCGCACCCAGGCCTCTGACACGTGGGCCCTGGATGGTTGATTGCCTGACATAGAAAAAGACTGGGTCCCCTTGGATGAACTCAGAGCCACAGCAGAGCCTGGCAAGCTACCCGTGGTGCATTCGATATGCCAAAAACAGTAACAATAATGGACCTCATTCCCAACGAATGGAGACGTTACTGGTGCCCTCTCAAGCAAATCGATGAACAACGGGAAGAAAAGTAACAAAAGAAAGTGACATAAAAGCTTTGATATAATTTTATTTGCAGGCTGGGGAGGATTACTTAAAGAGTTGAAGAACAAGCCTATTAGACACAGGACCTCTGGTTTGGTTTCTAGCACTCTATGGTCCCCAAGCACCTAGCAATATAGCCCTAGATGCTCCAGTGTTGCTGGGAAAGCCAAAGGTTAGAAAGTTAGAACCAGAGAGCAAAGTGAGCAAGACATTTGCCTTGCATGTGGCCTCTCTGGGTTGAATCCACAGCATCACATGTAATCCATGAGCGACGAGCCAGGAGTGAACTCTGAGCATCACCAAACGATTATCTTTATAATCTGACATGGCAGCTTATTCACTAACATGTTATGTTGCTATATATTCCCATTGTTCTACTTGCTCGAGTGGGCACCAGTAATGTCTCTATTTGTTGGGAATGAGGTCCATTATTGTTACTGTTTTGGCATATCAAATATACCAGAGATAGCTTGCCAGGCTCTGCCATGGCTCTGGGTACATCCCAGGGAACCCAGTCTTTTACTTTGTCAAACCATCAACCATCCAGGGCCCATGGGGCAGAGATTTGTATGTAGACAAGCATGTCTCCTGTGTGCCACCTACCACACAGCCAGACACCGCAGCCACACTTGCAAAACCTTGAGGGCCAGGGCACTAACATGTTAACGTAATATAAAATGACAATATAGTAAATGAAAAAATGTTTAATATGTAATGTGTGATCAGTTCTGTACTAGAAAATTGCCTGTAATTACCCAATATATCTATCTACCTACCTTTTATTAAGATGTCTCACATTTTTTTATTGTGAGGATATTATTTAAATTATCGAGGCGATAGTGATGTACAAGACGTGGTATTTACAACACCAATATATTCACTGTCCATAGATAGTGGTATGAGTTTAAGGATAGCTATTTGTGCTTCTCTCTATCAAAATCTCTCTATCAAAATTTAATAATTTTGAAAATTCAATAAAACAAGAAACCAACATCTTTAATACCATTGTAATTCTGTGTCTCCTTATCTGATCTATATTAGCAAATGTATGTATCTAATATGTCATTCCTCTGTAGCAATGCAGGTTGGCATATTACCTTTACTTTCTCCAATTTGCAGTTTATAAATATAAGTTGTTAGCATACCTTTAAGTTGTTATTAAAGGAATTAAAATTGCTTTGTTTTTATAATCCCCATATACAATCAACTCATTAGTCAATTGTTTTTATTTCCTAGTATTAATACCTCAATTGTAGCTCTTGTCCTATCAAGTAAAGGAATTCTGAGTCCACTCATGATATAGTGCTAAGAAATGGTTCATTCAGAGGAGTTATTATTAAACTACATGATTTATGTTGTTGCCTAGAAGAACCAATAAGATATGTTATTCTCTTTTTGGGAACAAAATTTTGGTGCAAATCTACTGGGGCAATAGAGAAGCCAGCAAACAGAGACCAGGAGAGTCTTATGGGTGTATGACACGATGCAGCAGAGCTAAATAGTGAAGTGATGTATTAAAGACCATGCTTGTCTGCATATGTCTTATATTTCAAAATATGTATTCTCCATTTTTACTTGTGTTTTTGATGATTTCTTAACGTTTATTGTAGTTCTTTGTTCTAATTCATCTCTTAGAGATAATAAATAAAAACTATCTAGTAAGATTCACTTTCAGTATTTGCTGTTTGCTTCAACTTTGTGAGATTTACTTTTCTCATTTTTGAATTTAGCTTAAATCAAAAACTTTATCAATATTTCTATAAAATAAAATAATACTAAATTTTCTCCTTTACCTAGATCGAGAAGTCAACAAGATGAACGACCTAAAACCTGAGCTGCAGAAGAGGAAGAGAGCAGCATGGAATGCCCTCAAAAGCATCGAAGAAACAGCTAAAAAGGACAAAGAACCTCCGACTCCGGGCACATCTCTTCTACTCCACCATTCTCCCTGCATTAACACATGCCTCAGAGACCTGGGCCCTACAAAAGCAGGATGAGAATGCTATTTGGGTCTCCCAAAGAGGAATCGAAAGAGCTATGCTTGGAATATCATGCCTCACTCAAGTGAGAGAAGGAGTCCAGAGTTCTGACTTCCATCACTGTTCCAGACTCAGGAACACTGTCGTGTTTGCCAAGGCATCGAAAATCAGATGGACATGTAATGCGATTTGGAGACTACTACTGGACTAGAGCCGTTACCAACTGAATCCCATGGGATGTCAAAAGATCACTTGGCCGCCCACCTACAAGATGGTCAGACTTCCTTGTCAAGACCCTGAAGGAACGGTTTGAGGCTCTTCATATTCCTGAAGCAACCAGATGCCATTTTACTACACTGGCATGTGATAGGGGCAAGTGGAAATATTACTGGTGCCCGCTCAAGCAAATCAATGAATAATGGGATGTCAAGTGATCACTTGACTTAAAAAAATATAGCCTTATATACTAGACAACTTGAAATATGTGATATACCATTACAGTGACTTTGAATAACGGGAAAAGGAGGGTCAAGAATACTCACTGAAAGTGGGTTAATATGTACAAGAGGGCAGTCAGGAATAGGATGTTGATTAGAATGGAGAAGAGGTGGTATAATAAAAAGAAAAATCAAACAAAAATAGTGATTGGTGGCAGATTAATGAAAATGGAAGTCATGCCAGGTGAAGGTATCATGAAGTATATAGGGACTGCACTACTAATTTTAGGCCTGGAAATATTGGGATGGGATTTAAGGCACAAGATTTGTGTCTATCTTTATTATTCTTGCTAATTTTTTTGTACTCTACACAGATGACGGCTAACTCTTAAAAGGGCATTACAGTACTGAACTAGAGGTACTTTTTCAAAAGGACTTTCTTTGCCATGCATTTCTAAGGAACTATTTAATGCTTACATAAAATAACACAAAAGAATTTTTAGGAAACCTTAAAATAGTATTTTCCACCACAGAATTGAACACATTGAATATTACTACTGCTTTATTACATACCACGTCAAATAATACCTTTTGGTCTTATTTAGATTACATTAAGATCCATCGTATGTTTCAAACAATTGTTTTTACTTAAGTGGAAGTGAAAAAGCAAACATGTATATTTTCCATAGCTTCTTTTGGTTCTTTGAACCAGCCTGAATTTTAACTGCTCTTTTGAAGTTGAGGTGGAATAGGCAATACACCATGTTCACCAATATCATTCTGAAACTGTCTGACCCATTATTACATAAAGATGAGCGTTTCACTTAATAAAGCCTTAGAGTAACACAATTTGTTACACCATAATTAAAGATGGACACATCTGTTCCATTTTAATTCAAACCCCTTTGAACATAATTACATAAAGCTGTAAGAACAGAAATTCGCAGTCTTAGAATTTACTATCAAAAAAAGTCATTCTGTCTACAGAAACTACATAGTCAAAGGACAATTTGTAAAATGAAGTCAAATAGATATCTTTTGCACTCTGTCAAAGCATGAAATAAAGCTAAGACCCAGATTAAAGTACTGCCTCCATATGAGAGCCATAATTAGTTAAGAATATCCAGGTGAAGGACAATCTTTATAGAAAGTACAAGCATTCCACCCCGGTGAAGAGGAACTATCTTGCAGTATTTTCTTAATCCAAAAACAAATGAATAAAAGGAAAATACTTAAAAACAGTGAAAAGGAGTAACAAATTGGGAGATAGTCAACACACATGCATTCAGTTTAAATCTCTCACTTCTAGTTTCTCTGTCCTATTAATTTCATCGACAATGCTTTCAAATAGCATATCCTTTTTTAATAAGCTCTAGTAATTATATCCAAAATATATTTTTGTTAATAATAATCAGATGTATAACTAAGAGAGAGCAGAGGTAAAGCTCAATGATTTCAGAATGAATTCTGAGAATTTAATAACATGAGTTAAATGGTAAGCCATGCACACAAATATCCCTGAAATGTAGACTGTTAGTCTGTTTTATTTATGTTTCCATATCCTGAAGATGGCTTAATGAGGAGATGCAATCAGGATTAGCTAAGCAGTGAGAACTTGGAGGGAATGGGGTGGCAGTAAGATTTATATAAATATTTGCAGAGACTGAGAAGAGCAGATGCTCATATAATCCAGACAATGTGTGTGCACTTCATTTTTAAATAAAATAAAACAGTTGAAAGCCAAAATATAATTAATCAGGAGGAAATGCTTTAATCAACATCTCCCAAATCCGTAAGCACTGCTGAAAAGATTAAAGAAACATAAAAGAAATTAAAATATGATATTCAAAAGAAAACCAGAATTAGTCTATTCCTGACATTCTCCTTTTATTTCAGATGTGGCTTAGAGTAGGCAATTAATATGCATTTCCGATTACTGCCAACTAGTGAAGTTACTTAGGTGTTTAAGGTACTAAATAAATCCTCTAAGATTTACTGTGTGGTAATGATAGAGCTATCTTCATTATTAACTTATTCAGAGAAATGTAGAGCTAGTCTTTATTTCCTATATTCCTAAATAGATTCTTCCAGTGGAATCAGCTAATGTTTAAATGAGAGACAAGCTTATAATAGATTGTCTACATACATTTTAAGTTGCATATAAAAGAAAACTAGTATGCAAAAACTAAGTACATATTTAATATTGATACAGACCCAGAATAGTATATGATTAACTTTAAATACAGTTTTAGACTTAGTTCATGTAAGCTCATTTTTTATCTTGCTTTTATTGCTATTGTTTACTACCTTATATCTGATGGCATTCTCAGTATGAACCTATACTTATTACTAAATTTCTTACACAGAGGTCTTTGAAACAATGTCACAAGTAAATAAAAAAGCATATGCATTCATGGCAAGTTCAAAATATATAAACATTTAAAGATCAGAGCATTCGCCTTTCCCACAAACAAAACTTTGTTTGGTAATGGAGCTATTTTATATGTATCACCAGAATATTATAAACAGTTTCTAGTATAAATAGCCCTAAATGACAGTACCAGTTTACTACTATTAATTTCAAGAATGCCTTTAATAGTCAGGGAATAGTCTCTAGCAGATACATTATTTATATTGACTATAATTCTACCACAAAGGTTCTATTATTTGACATCAGAGGTCATGAAATCTTAAAATTAGAATTCTTATGCTGACTACGAAGAATATGGACCTAAGTCCTATTCAGAGTGGATTGTGCATGATATAATTTAAGGCTGTAGAAAAGGGGTTCTGGGACGGGCGATAGCACAGCTGGTAGGGCGTTTGCCTTGCAAGCAGCCGTCCCTAGGTTCGAGTATCCGGCATCCCATATGGTCCCTTGAGCACTGCCAGAAGTAATTCCTGAGCAAAGAGCAAGAAGTAACCCCTGAGCATTACCAGGTGTGACCCAAAAAAGCAAAAAAAAAAAAAAAAAAGTTTCTGTAAAGAGAGAGAAACAACGGAAAGAAATAAAGAACCTGCCATGGAGGAGGGCTGGGGAGGGGTGAGGGAACCGGGGACATTGGTGGTGGGAGATGGGCACTGGTGGTGGGATGGGTGCTGGAACACTGTATGACCAAACCCAAATATGAACTTTTTAATTGTATATCTTTGTAACTGTAAAAATAAAAAAAAGTCAAAAAAAAAAAAATAAAAGCTACCATAGAACTGAAAAAAAAAAGGGGAGAAAAAGAAAAGGCGGTCTGGACAGAATGAACCACATCTGTCTAAACCGAGTGACTTTTGAGAATAAAGGATCTGGATCTCTTTGTAACTCAAACCTGCTATTGTCCCTGTACTCTGACCCTTTACTCTGAGTCCAACAAAATACTGCTGAACAGTAATCCCTTCCTGAAAACCTGTAATAACTTCCTTTCATTTGTTCGGTGAATGGTCCTGGGTTGCTCCTGCAGTATGTTACTTTATTGCAAAAAAGTCAATTAAACTGGCTTTGTTGGGGAGGAGAAGGGGGGGGTTCTTCAAATCCTGCTAAAACCTTTCTAAAGCGTTCTATAAGAAATTGTTCTTATTGAAATGTGATCAGAATTTTCTATTCTGGTTTTCCTTTTATTAGCAGTTCTAAATAGGGAAGGACATTCACTGGCTTGGAAGATCCATAGTCAAAACTAGACTGGGAGATTAAAAGCAACTATATGTCAGTTTCTTCTGTGCTCCTGTTTTCAGGTGCTTCTGTGCCTTCAGAGTCACAGAAAGTTTGAAGGGCATAACTATATGCCTGGTATTCTGTTCTAACCAAAGAACAAAACACAAAACAACTAGTATAAAACTAAAAAGTAGACAAAACATTTTGTCTTAGTATGTAAATAGATTTTACCATTGTTCAGTAATTTATACACAATAGTGTTGGATACCCAAATCATTGATCCTATAAACTTCATTATCATATGAGCTTACTTTTTATCAAAATATTTGATATCAGAAAGTAGGTCCTTCAAATTACCTTTTTAATTTGTAAAATCAGCAGCATTATTTATCAAATAGTATTATATTATTATATTAGTAACTTTCACTCAAATTCAGTAATGATTTGTAACCAGGACCTATTTAATACTGCTATTAAACAGCATTATCATGACTGGAGAGATGTAGGGCTCTCACCTTGCTGGCAGGCTCACCTCAGTTCAGTCCCCATTCCCTTATATTGTCCACTGAACCAGGTCAGGAGTGATCCCTGACACAGAGTCAGGAATAAACCCTAAGCACAAAAACCAGTATAAAATATAAACAGCACTATTTCTTGACAAAAGGCTCACTAGAGAGATAAGGGGCAGAGACTAGTCACAACAATGCTGCCTTTTTCCTTTTCCTTTTTCTCACTTCTTATAATAACACTGCAAAATGGATGTAAAGTAAAATATTCTGTTGCTGAATATCATTTCCACCATCTCCCAAACTTAACACTTGTCAAAAGAAAGTCAGAAATTAAGCTCTGTTGGATAACCTAAAACTGGGACAATATTCTGAAATCTGCTTTCACCTCTACCATTATGTTGTTTTGAAAGTTTCCTCCCACACCATGTTTTTAAGAAAAAGATTTTATTTGAGGTAATCTACCATAGTCTTCCATTAGCTAGACTTTTTCAGTATCAAGTCAACACCTACATGTAACCATATATAACTATTGTTCGTGAATCTGAAGTCTTTCAGATCAGTCATTCCTAGGGTCGGGGTGACTGTAGAGCAGGAAAGGTACTTGTCTTGCACGTACTGGCCTAGTGGCACAACGTTCCCTGGTATTGCATCAGGAGTGACCCTAGGCACAGAGCCAGAGTAAGCCTTAATAAGCACATCAGGTGTGGCCCCCAAACCAAAATAATAATGACCCATACCTAATCACATGTGGCCATTTAAACATAAATTTTAAATAAACTTTAAAATTTAGTTTCTCAGAGATAGAGAGAAAGAAATAAAGAACCTGCCATGGAGGCGGGCTGGGGAGTGGGGGAGGGAACCGGGGACATTGGTGGTGGGAGATGGGCACTGGTGAAGGGATGGGTGCTGCAACACTGTATGACCAAAACCCAAATATGAACATCTTTGTAATTGTATATCTCACGGTAGTATAATAAAATACTTATAAAAAATAAAATAAAATTTTGTTTCTCAATTACACCACCAGTTTCTCAAGTGCACAAATTTGTTGTGACTGGTGACTCCAATATATAGGAATATACATATATGAGTATATTTATATATTTATATGTATGTTAATATAAATTTTTATGTTCTATACATTAACTGCTGGAATTGAGGGCAAGAGGAAGAAAAAATTATGAACCTACAAAATCATCAATAGACTTCAATAGCTAATAAAAACAAGCCAACTACATTTATATTTTTTTTTACTTTTTAAAAAAACTTTATTTAAACAATGTGATTTACAATTGTTCACCATAAAGTTGTCTCAAGTATTCAGGGATCTAGCCTGGGTTTGCCAGGTGCAAAGCAAACACTCTACCATTGTGCTGTACTATTGCTCTGGCCTTATGTTTCAGGCCTTTTAATTTTAGCCATTCTTATAGGTATGAGGTGGCATATCCTTGGTTTTTAATTTGCAAATCAACATGTTGAGCATATTTCCTTGTGCTATTTTCATCCATAGATAGTCTTTAATTTTTGCCAGTATGTAAATAATTTTTTTTGTGACATCCAGCGTTACGCAGGCTTATACTTGGCTCTGTGCTCAGGGATCACTCTTTTTTTTAAGTATTTTATTATACCACCGTGAGATATACAAATAAAAAAGATATACAATTAAAAAGTTCACACTTGGGTTTTGGTCATACAGTGCTCCAGCACCCGTCCCTCCACCAGTGCCCATCTCCCACCACCAACATCCCCGGTTCCCTCCCCCTTCCCTAGCCCACCTCCATGGCAGGTTCTTTATTTCTTTCCCTTTCTCTCTCTTTCTCTTTTCCTTCCCTTCCAGACTATGGATTACAGAACATACATTAAAAAGGTTGTCATGTGTATCCTTTTGCCTCTATTTAATGCTCAGTTCTAGGTTGGCATTAGTACCCTCGACAATTATTAGCACCCTGTTCCATTTTCTGTCTTACCTAACCTCTGACTCCCACACGTTTGTGATAATTTCCACCTTTGACAAGACCTTCTGATATATGTTTCACTTGACCTTGGATATTGGTATCATAATATGTACATATATATTTATGCCATGCAAATAAATGCAGTCATTCTGTATCTGTCTCTCTCCTTCTGGCTAATTTCACTCAGCATAATCTTCTCCATGTCCATCCATTTATAGGCAAATTTTATAACTTCATTTTTCCTAACAGCTGCATAGTATTCCATTGTGTAGATGTACCAAAGCTTCTTTATCCAGTCATCGATTTTCGGGCACTCTGGTTGCTTCCAGATTCTGGCTATTGTGAATAATGCTGCTATGAACATAAAATTAGGGATGGTGTTTCCGCTGCGCATTTTTGGTTTCCCAGAGTAGATTCCCAGGAGTGGTATGGCTGGGTCAAATGGGAGTTCAATTTCTAGTCTTTGGAGGAAAGTCCATATTGTTTTCCAGCAAGGCTGTACCAGCCGGCATTCCCACCAACAATGGATGAGTGTCCCCTTTTCCCCACATCCACGCCAGCACTTGTTGTTCTTGCTCTTTTGAATATGTGCCGGTCTCTGTGGTGTAAAGTGGTATCTCATTGTTGTTTTGATTTGCATCTCTCTCTGAAGACGGAGTTCCAAAGAGTCTCTATACATTTATATTTTTTTTTTAACTATGTTGCTCGTCCAATTCTTTTCCTGATAGTGAAAGAATACATGTTAAGATGACTCTGTTTCCCTTTTTAGAGGTGTGGAGAATACAATGCACAAAGAAGAGAGATGGGGTGAGAGAGGGAAAAGAAAAGTGTCTGCCATAGAGGCAGGTTGCAGCAGGATAAAGGATAAAGGGAAACCAGGACATTGGTGCTGGGAAACGTGCACTGGTGTTCGAAACCCAATCATGAACAGCTTTGCAATTGTCTATCTCATAGTGACATAATAAAAGTGAATTAATTAATAATTTTAAAAAGAGGTGTGGAGAATATATACCAAATATATACTCAATACCAAAGCATTCCTTATTACTTATTCAAAGCCCACAAACATGGCCCTAAATAATACTATAGTAATTATTTTCTTCAAACATTATAGCATATCAGTAGTTGCTAATTTAAAAAGACAAAATATTCAAAACAGTAACTATAAAAAATTAGCACTGCATAATATTTATTCTAGTACAAAGACAATTAATCTCAGAATTATGCCAGGTCAGTGAATTAAACTTAACTATATCCAGAGTTAGTAACATGTGCTTTTATATAATCGACTTATGAAAATAATGCAAGGAATAAATTTTTTAAATATATAGGTAAATATAGAGCATCCAATGTTCAAACATAGTGAATGTTTTTATACAAATATATAAGGTTCAAGTATTTAGTTGGGGTTTGTTTTGGGAGGGGATGGGTTTGGGGGCCAGGTTCAGTGCTTACTCCTGACTCTGTGCATAGGGATCACTTCTGATGATACTTGGGGACCAAATATAGTGATTAACATCTGTATTATATCTCCAGCCCCTCAATCAGTTATATTTTAAATAATTGTCTTTGATACTTTGAAATATTTTTATACTTGACATTACTAGTTTCAGGTCTTAGCACTTTGGGGGCATATTTTATGTTTTGAAACAATTCAAGTTATTTTAAAGTCAAATTATAAGTAATTTCTGATATAACCAAGGTGAAACAAAACACATTTTTTCATTGGAATAATTTTGAGTATTTACTAAGAGACTATAACATATCAAGAGATATTCAGTACTCGGCAAAATTATTTTAGTCTTCATAATTGTCACTTGTCACTTGTCTTCCAGTTGATCATCGATTTGCTCGAAAGGGCACCAGTAACGTCTCCATTCGTTCCTGTCCCGAGCTAGTATAGCCCAAGAGTATCTGCTCATCCAGGAACAAAGAGTCACAAACCATTTGTTCAGCTCATGAGATCTTTTATTGCTATTGTTTTTGGCATATCGAATACAGGCTCTTGCCAGGCTCTCCCGTGTGGGTGTCTTGAATCAATCATGCCTGGTAATTAATACTTATTTGTTAATACGTATTGTATATAATTCCACTGCACTCTTAATATGCCAGAGGATAAGGGGCCAGACTGGCAGTACAGCTGGCAGGGTACTTGCCTTATACGCAGTTGACCCAGGCTTGGTCCCCAGCACCCCATATGGTACCCATGCCTCACCAGGAGTCAGGGGTCAGATCTGAGCACCACTGGGTATTGTCCCAAAACAATATGCCACAGTATAGTATAAACATAACATGTAGGGCCAGAACAATATTTGTCCTATTTTATAGATGAGGAAAGAGTTATTCATAGAATTGTCATAGTTCACCAAATGTCACATAGCAAGCATCTGCAGGGTAGCTCATCTTAGATCATCCTAGCTAGAGCAAAGTTGAGAATCTCAGACATTCTCAATGAGAAATTTCAAACATTTTCACTCTTTTTTTTTACTTTTACAATTTAGCTATAGTAGTACATAGTGCATAACCATAACTCATCAATAGCTAATTTATACTTAGTGATGTTATTTTTAAATAATCCATTAACTTAATCATTCTTGAAATGCATCTTGATTATTTTAATACACTAAATCAATAAAAATCCTTTTAATATTTAGAAAGATTTTTTGATGCTCTTTTGGCGACTCCTGGCTGTGATCAGAAGTGCTCCCTAACGCTATTCTCAGAGATCAGTCTTGACAGGGCTCAGGGGATCATTTAGGGTGACAAAGATCAAAGACAGGTTGGCCACAAGCAAGGCAAGTGACTAATCCACTGTATTATGGCTCTGGCCCTAAAATTAACCTAAAATTAAAATCTGAAGTAACTAGTTCCTGTGATTAAACATTTTTTCAAAATACTTATAATGATCAACACGGATATTAAATTTATTTTTAAGACATCATAATTATCATATAAAGTTGTTAATAATAGAGTTGTTTCAGACATACTGTATTTCAATACTAATCCCAGCACAGTTTGATCTTTCTTCCAACGACATCCTCACAATTCCTCTCACCCCCCAGCATCTCCCTGTCACAGACATAACACAAATTTAGTTCATATTGCTTGCGCTAATAAAACTTAAAAGAATTTCACGAATGGCCAAAAGGCATATGAAAAAGTGTTCTTCATCTTTAATCATCAGGAGATGCAAATCAAAAACAACAATGAGGTACCATCTCACACCACAGAGACTGGCACACATCCAAAACAGCAAGAACAACCAGTGCTGGCGTGGATGTGGGGAAAAGGGACTCTGATCCACTGTTGGTGGGAGTGCCGACTGGTCCAGCCCTTTTGGAAAACAATATGGGCATTCCTCCGGAAAACTAGATATTGAGCTCCCATTTGATCCAGCAATAGCACTCCTGGGAATATACCCTAGAGACCAAAAAACACATAGCAGAAACACTATCTGTACTTCTTTATTCATCTCTGGCTATTCACTATAGCTAGAATCTGGAAACAACCTAAATGCCCGAGAACAGAGGACTGGCTAAAGAAACTGTGGTTCATCTACACTATGGAATACTATGCGGCTGTCAGAAAAGATGACATTATGAAATTTACCTGCAAATGGAGGGACATGGAGACTATCATGCTGAGTGAAATTAGTCAGAAGGAAAAGGACAGATATAGAATGACTGCATTCATTAATACGACATAAATAGATACCAGTGTTTTACTAAATGTGGGAAATGGTAATGGCAGATTAAACTCACCATTAAATATACACAAAGAGACTTAAGTGATAAACTCTAAATACCTGCAGGGCTAGCCACAATGTGTAAAATAAGAGGCTGAGAGATGCAGAGACAGAGAGAGAGACAGAGAGAGAAAGAGAGGAAACTGGGGTACCTCTATTAAGGCAGCATGGGGGTGGGCAGGAGGGGGGGGGTACATTGGTGGTGGAAATGGGGCACTGGTGGAGGGATGGGTGCTGTTATACTGTATTACCAAGAACCAATTATGATCACCTTTGTAATTGTATGTTTCACTGTGGTATAATAAAAAAATAAAAAAAATATTTTCTCTTATGCTACCACAAAAAAAAACTTAAAAGAATTTCAAATGAAATTATCAGAATAGATCAATAAAACTCCATTTGTAATGATTGAGTGCTATGTGATTTTAACCTATGTAAATAAATAAAAGAAGTAATTAAAGAAATTTTGTAATTTAGTACAAAACAATGAGTATACTTATTTACATAAATAAGTTTTTAACTCTGGCATCAAAAATAAATTGCATTAAATTTTTTTTATTCACTACATTCATTTTATTTTCTCATTTTGGTAATTATGTTTTTATTGTCATTAATAAAGTTATTTATTAAAATCTGTGCTAACATATTTTAGAGTTTACATAAAATAAGTAAAACTTACAAATGTAAATTTTAGTAGAGTGAAGATAATTTAAAAAATGTAAAGGGGGACTATCTGAATAAGCCTATTAAAGAACACAGCATTTTATCCTAAGAAAGGGAATTTTAGTTTTGTGTTTATTTTAAAATTAAAATCTTAAGTAATTGGTCATTAAAATAAATATTTTGTCAAAATATTTATACAATTAATGATCCACATTAATTGTATAAAGTATCCACTTTAATTTAATTAAAATAAATATCCGTATCTTTTGCACAATGAAAAACAAAAAAGATCACTTATATCAATGTTAATTTCAAAAAATATAGCAAGATATTATACAAATATTAAATTTGCTGATCTATCATGCAAACCTTGTTCAAAAAGATTGCTTTATGAAATTGGTATACTGGTGGAGCTGAATTACTCTAAATGGAACAAAATAATTATCTGGTCAAAGTTCATATAGATTATGTAACATTAAATACTATCAAAAAGGAACAAAAACCTAAGCCACAGCTAGACAGGTGGCATACTAAGTAAAATAAAGTTATTATAACCAGTCTGTGTCAATTAGGAAAGGTCGTGCAGTTATTTAAATAATCAAAGCTATCCATGAACCTTCAAAGCTCAAACAAAATCACCAAAACATAATAGCATGGTGATGGGCACGCACGCTTATAAAATGTTAAGAAAGTCTCTTGGGTCATGATTCACCAAATACCTCCTAAACACAACCCCTGTGATATCTGAAATGAACAAAATTATAGAGAAGACTGCTTACAGAGTAGCTGCATTTTAAAGTAATAAGAATTGAAATAGCAACTATAATTTGAGAAACAATGCCTATGAATCAGCTTAGACTAAAGCTCTTAAGAACAATTCCATTAGTTTCTAACAATATGTATCTAAACCACTACCAACTTTATTTTTTAAGCAATCTTCAAGTCTTAAATCCAAACTCAGAAGTACTGCTAACAAGTGTATTCCCTTTTAGAGACTTCCTTTCTATAGACGTGTCTTAGCTGCTAAATGCTACCTCATAACAAGCAATTAGGACTATAAGTATTCAAAATATACATCTGTGTACCCAATTCTTTCAAATCAAGAAAAGGAAATTATATAGCTGTAATTCTTATCTCAGTAAATTGTAATTACAACGTATCTAAACCTTTGAACTAGTGTTTCTCTGCACCATTTATACATATACATATATATATTACATATACATATATATATCCAGTATGTTTAAAATCATCCAGTATTCTCAAATAGTAAAACAAAATATGACTCTAGTTTTAAGGTTCAATATGCCTAAAATTTTCACCTTTATCACTCAAGGTAGGCAAAATGGATGCGAATGGAAATATTCATCTGACCCAGAGATCAAGAAAAAGTTTTTTAAAAAACATTTTAAAGACTAATAGATTTGAGCCAAGTGTCTCTTCACTTCAAGAAATAATTATAAACTCTCTTACCAGCAAAATTGGTAGCTGTGCCTAACATTACTTTTAAATGAGAATTATACTGTTGGAACAATGTTTGAAGATTTATTGAATTCTGAAACTGTGATGAAAATAATTGAACTATGATGGCTCAAAATTCCCTTCAGCTTTACTTTCTACCCTCAGCTCTATCTTTAAATACAGGCATCATTATTTTATTATAAGTACAGAAAGATAAGAAAATGGAGGTTCCTTTATATTCAATTATAAATAGGGATAAATCTGCTTGTATTTTTATTTAACAGACTTGTATTTTATTTATCTCTTTTAACACAATTTGACAAAGATTTATTTATTGATCATTTTTAGATATTGAGTTTACAGGTCAACAGGCCTTCATTTCTGTTATTAGCCATAGAATTCCTTCTATCATTCACAGAAATAATATCATGTGAATATGTGAGTTGCTATAATCTTCCAAAGCATAAAATATTTAACATGATTTAAATATAGATATGTGGCCAAGAACTTACCAGTATACTTGAGCTGTTGGACTTCCTGCTCATCACTATAGCTACACTGACTCCGGGATGTCCATTTACATTTCACTGGGTGAAGAAATTTATGTCCAGGATCTCCATTACCTCCATTGCTTGAGTAGTTGGTGCCATGAGAACCCTGATGTCCTACCCTTGAAAGATGAGGGTAGGGAGTGTAATAAGAGACAGTGTTTCCGCCTCCCACTTCAATTCCACTTCATAATGGGAGATGTGTTCCAGAATCTTGGGCTAGAAATTAGAATAAATTTCCCATAGATATAAATGCCTCTTTAGAATTAATTTGGAGTAAAAGGCTAGTTGTTTGGTGTATTGAAATGAATTATCATAAAGCAACTGAATCAATGATGTGATGGCTAGGGGTGGGGCCTGCTCTAAATAGGGCAGTCTTTCATTTTTGACTCTGAAAAACCCTGCTTCCTGGCAGCCAGGAGGGATAGAACATTCCTTTCATCTTCTTTCTCAAAACTAACTTTTGATGCCTCCTTGAATAGGAATAGTCTCTTTCTTGTTTTGTTTCATAAGTTGTTTAAAAACTCCACCACGAGGGCCAGAGAATGTTCTTTGAGTGTATTATTTATGAAAATTTCTTAAAACATCACTTTTGCCCACCTGGCATGTATGTAGGCTACTAATAAATATGCTGTTTTTATACTCATTAACAATGATGTATAAAAAGAAAATGAAAGTTCACAAAACTGAAACTTCAAATACAGGCATTGGCAAATTACCAAATTATTAATAGTAAGAGTTGGAGAGCAAAGAGCTTTACCCAGTAGAGAAAAGATACGAAAACATGTTAAGTATATAATTTTCAGTCTGATTTAAGTAGCTATTTTCCCTATAGACCTCTCATATATTTTCTCCCTGTTTATTCTATATTATTATTTTTTTATTTTCTCTTTTCTAGATTATGCTAACTTACATGTTAATAAATAAAACAAAACTCCCTTATTCTACTCTTCACATGAAGTATGACTCCATTTCTTTCCTCCCTGTGAAATAAATCTCTGACAGAGTTTAATTTACTTACTTACAGATCTTTTTCTATTATTCTCTCCTTCTCACATCAGTAAGTCTGAAATTCACCATCTGGCCAAAACAATTTCAGGTACAATTGCTAGTAGCCTCCTTATTGCTCATTACAATGATCAATTTCTCAATGGACTAGACACAGTGAATCATTTAATTTTTCTTGATTTTTTTCAGACAACTATAGGTCTTTATTTTCCTTCTCTCTTTTTACTACTTCAGTTAGCCCCTTGGTTCTTCCTGTGGACACCTATCATGTGTAATTCAGGATATATTCACTTGATCACTTGACATCCTGTTATTCATCGGTTTGCTCTAGCAGGTGCCAGTAACATTTCCATTTGAACATATCACATGCCAGTGTAGCCCAATGGCATTTGCTTGCTTCAGGAATACGAAGAGCCTCAAACCATTCTTTCAGAGTCTTGATGAAGAAGTCTGACCATCTTGTAGGTGGGCAGCCACGTGATCTTTTGACATCCCATGGGATCCAGTCGGTAACGGCTCTAGTCCAGCAGTCATCTCCAAATCACATTACATGTCCAGCCCATCTGATTTTCGATGCATTGGCAAACGAGACAGTGTCCCTGACTCTAGATCACTGATGGAGGTCAGAACTCCAGATTCCTTCTCTCACTTGAGTGAGAAGTGATATTCCAAGCATAGCTTTTTCGATTCCTCTTTGGAGACCTGAATAGCGTTCTTATCCTGCTTTCGTAGGACCAGGTCTCTGAGGCATATGCTAATGCAGGGAGAATGGTGGCATTGAAGAGATTTGCCGGGAACTGGAGGTTCTTTGCCCTTTTAGCTATTTCTTCGATGCTTTGTAGGCATTCCATGCTGCTCTCTTCCTCTTGGCACAGCTCAAGTTTGAGGTCATTCATCATGTTGAGTTCTCGACCTAGGTACACATAACTGCTGCATTCAGAGATGTTTGTTCCATTGAGCACGAATGGAGTCTCTAGAACTAGTTCATTTTTCATGAACATAGTTTTGTTGAGATTCCACTGTAGACCTATCTTTCCACATTCTCGGTTGAAGTCAGCCAGCTTTTGTGCCACTTGGCTAATGTTTGGTGTTATTAGAACGATGTCATCAGCGAAGTGGAGGTGGTGTAGTTGCCGACCGTCTATCCTCACTCCCATTCCTTCCCATTCTAATTGTCACATGATGTTCTTGAGTGTGAAGGCTGAAGAGTTTTGGAGAAATGGTATCTCCCTGCTGAACCCCTCTTTTGATATCAATGATCACTTCCTTGTAGAATGGTGAGATCCTGGTGATGAATCTGTAATACAGCTCATAAAGGATCTTGATGCATTGGGTTTGAAGGCCCTGTTTTGCTAGGGCTTCGATGACTGCTTCAGTTTCCAAAGAATCAAAGGCTTTCTTTAAATCAATGAACATGAGACAGAGCGGTATCATGAACTCCCTACAAACCTCAATGAGCTTGGTTACCATGTGGATATGTGCTGACTCCTTTTAAAAAGCCAGCCTGCTCACATGGTTGTCCTTCATCTAATGTTCTGCCAATCCTGTTCAGGATGTCTTGAGTGAACAGCTTGTAGATGACAGACAACAGGCAGATGGGGCGATAGTCGCCAATATCGTGGATGTCTCCCTTCTTGAACATAGAACTGTCCTGCTGGTTTTCCATTGGGAGGGCACTTGCATTCAGACAGGTAACATGTGAAGAGCCGAGCCAGTGGACACCTATCTTATGTAATTCCAGAACATATTATAAGCACTTTATTTTATTTCATCACTTTGATTTGGGGGGTCACACTTGTCACTGTTCAAAGCTTTCTTCTGGCTCTGCAGCCAGGGATCGCTCTTGAAGGTGCTCAGAGACCATATAGGGTGCCAGGGATAAAACCAGGGTCAGTGTAGGTAAGACAGAGAAGGAACTAGTTTGGCAATAATAGGGAATGATTAATACTAGACCATAACTGAGTATTGAAAGTAGATAAAATAATATACATTATAACCCTTCTGGGTCTGTATTGCAAACCACAATGTGCAAAAAGAAGAGAGTGAGAGAGAGAGAGAGAAAAAAGCCTGCCATAGAGGTAGTTTGTGGGGGAGATGGGGAGGAAATGGGGTGCATTTTGTTGGAAATATGCACTGGTGGAGGGATGGGTGTTTGAACTCTGTATGACTGAACCAAATTGCTTCAAAATGGTCTATGTCATGGTGATTTCATTTGTATCACTTGTATCACTTGTCTTCCCGTTGTTTATCGATTTGCTGGAGTGGGCACCAGTAATATCTCCATATGTCCCTGACATGCTAGTGTAGTCCAAGGTTAACTGTTTGCTCCAGGAACACGAAGAGCCTCAAATCATTCATTCAGGTAGTGGGAATAAGTTCTATTATTGTACTGTTTTGGCATGTAAAATATGACACGGGGCAAATACATGACACAGATACATGGGGCAGAGCTGGTACTGGCTCTCCCTGAGCTCAGTTGATCATGAAACATCCGGGAGGGTAGACAGGTTGTAGCCCTGGCCCAGCATTACAATAGAGCCTTGCAAGAAGTCAAAGGATCCCCACACCATGAGGGCAGCCATTTTCATCATCCAGACCCAACAGATCATCAGAGCTCCACCCAAGAGAAAAGCTGATCTCTCCCCTTTGCACACGACCACTATACAGCCACAGGGTTCATCAGTAAATGCATGAACTGAGAGCCTACCTACTACCGAGACTATCCCACCTGCACAGCAGAGCCTAGCAAGCTACCCATGTCATATTTTATATGCCCAAACAGGGTGATTTAATGATAAATAAATATCTATATATAAATTCTGCAGTAAACTTTCTCCTAATGTTTTAGAGTCCTGTAATATCTCTAGGAATATTTTTCATTAAAATGGGTACTTATGGGATATAAATGTCAAAATGAGGTTTTGATAAAATACATCCTTTAAATATATATTTTTTTCTTTTTTTCAAGTTTCTTAACAACAACAAACACAACAACATAAACCAGGGTCAGCCACATTCAAGACAAGTGTCCTTCCTGTTGTACTCTTTCTCTTCAGCTCTCATTAGCAACATTCATTAAACATCAGATAAAAGGTATATGGGGGCGGAGCGATAGCCCAGTGGGTAAGGTGTTTGCCTTGCATGTGGCCGGCCCATGCCGGCCCGGGTTCAATCCCCAGCATCCCATATGGTCCCCAAGCACTGCCAGGAGTAATTCCTGAGTACAGAGCCAGGAGAAACCCCTGAGCATTGCAGGGTGTGACCCCCAAAAAACAAAAAAAAGCAAAAAAAAAGGTATATGTACTGTAAACATCAAGATGTATAAAGCACTCACAAAACTCAATAACAAAAAAAAATACAATGACCGCATCCAAAAACCTAGTATAAAAAGATGACCCAATATTCTATGTACCAAAGAGAACATACAGATTGTCGATCATCATATAAGAGCACATTGTCACTCATTATTAGGAAAATGCAAATAAAAACAATGAGATATCATTTGATGCCAGTGAGAATGACACATACCCAAAACTCTGAAAACAGCCAGTTTTGCTGGGGCAATAGTGAGGAAGAAACCCTCATTTCAGAAAATATTGTATATAGACAAAAAAATTTTCAATCTATTTTCTATCTAATGTTATTTTTGGGCAGTCTTCTTATTCTGAATTCTTATTCTGAATTTCAGTGTCTGATAATGTATTCACATGTTCATATATTTCTGCTCAAGTTTTTTTAGTATTTCCTATTGTTTATATTGGATATTTTTATTCACCTTTATTCAAATTCAATGATTAATTCTTTTGTAATCTCCATTCTGTTGGAAAGCCCACCCAGTGGGTTATTTACTTTAGATACTGTGTTCTTAAATTCAAGAGTTTTCATTTTGTTCCGTTCATGTTTTTAGCTTTTCTGCTGAGATTGTCTATATTTTATCCATTGTAATTATCTTTAACTCACGGAACAAAGTTGAAATAGTGGTTTTTAAATCCTGGTTTTAAAATATTAATTTCAATATCTACACTATCGCAGCATTACTTTCATTGTTATTTCTCCTTAAAATGACGTTTTTCTGATTCTTCATATGTTGAGTAATTTTAGATTAGATTGAAAATATGCTTAATAGTGGCCAGAGCGATAGCACAGCGGGTAGGGTGTTTGCCTTGTGTGCGGCCGACCAGAGTTTGATCCTCGACATCCCATATGGCTCCCGATCACCGCCAAGAGTAATTCCTGAGCAAAGAGCTAGGAGTAACCCCTGAGCATCGCTGGTGTGACCCAAAAAAGCAAAAAAAAAAAAAAAAAAAGCTAAATATTATTCTATATTTTATTCCTCCAGTTGTGTGGGATAATTGTTTCATCAGATAATTCATTTAAATTTACTCAAATTGCAAACTTTCGCCAATTTTACCATTTGCTCAAATGTGAGCACATTTATTTTGTGATTATTAAACTCTATTAACTGTATATGATTCAAACATTAGCCAGAGATTTGATAGTTTATACACAGAGTGCTTCTCTTCCTCTCAGACTTCTCTACTCTCATTCGATTTCGGTTCTTCCTTGTTTATATTCCTAAATATCCCAAAGCTTTTTATTCTTCCAGCCACCTAAAAAATTATATATGTTCTATTTGATTCAAAATATTACTTTCAAAAATTACTGAAGGTGATCCTAGGTTAAAAAATTTCAAAATGTCTTCATTTGAAATTTCAAAATTTTACGCCTTCAGTCTGAGAAGCTTACTTAATGTAATTATTTCTTACTAATTTCCATTTTTCTCTATGTCTTCTTTCACTCCGCAGTGTATTTCACCATTGGGTGGGGCGTTGTAATTTTTTTAGAATTTACAGCCTCACCAATATTTGTTGCTGTCAGTCTTTTTGTCACTGTTAGTTGTGAGGACCATACTTGGTAACATCTAGGGGTCACAGCCACTCCCCCATGGTGCTCACAGTCCTCTTAGTCATTAGCATGACTCCCACCAGTATTGGAGATAGAAGACCTACGGTTCTGGAAAGGAATTCAGAGCATCACAAATGCAAGGTATGTGCTGTTCCACTTGAGCCACATCCCCAGACCTCCAAGGCTTTTTTTTATATGAGTCCTGTGAAGTTATATTGTAGCTTGGATTTGCACTTGCCTGATAATCCATGTGCTGGTCATATAATATCTTCTTTGATGACATGTTAAATAAACTCTTCTGTTGACAAATATTTTTATTGTTATGCTTTATAATTCCTCAAATAATAGATACTAGACACTTTTGGATTATGATATGCCAGTAGTATCTTTGCAAGAGTTCAATTCTGATTCAGAGAGGTATTGTACCAGGTTGGATGCATTCTTTGCATGCAGGAAGGCCAGGTTTGATTCCCCAGCACTACGTCATTTCCTGAGCATAGCCAGAAGTGGTTCCCCACCCTGAAAACCATGACAGGAGTTGCTTAGAAGCACCACAGACCACAGCACATAGATCCCCCAAGTTAAATACATAGCAATAAACTTTTTAAAAAATAAGGTGAAATATTTGTGCAATCTAATGGAAAGAGAGTGCAATGGGCAATTGACACATCATGCTCCCAACTTCATACTATATTACAGAACTATAGGAACTGAAATACCATTACATTGGAATAAAATAGATTAATAGTTTAATGCAATAGAATTAAGAGTCCAAAAATAAATACAGACTCATACTGGGAAGCATTTAGGAAAAAAAAGACAAAATGCATACACTGCAGAAAAGAATCATATCTTTTCAACAAATTGTGATAGAAAACTGGGAAGTTATGTGCAAAAGTATAAAAATGGATCACAATCTCACACCATACATAAGAATAAGTTCAAAGTGGATTAGAATTGGTTGTGGTTGTCTTTCCTATTATATTTCTAAAACTATAAAAATTCAGTGAAGGAAGCATAAGCAAAACACTTTATGATATTGGCTTCAGTGAAATATTTGGGTAATAACGCCAAAGGTAAGGAAAAATATAAACAGTTTTAAATGGAAAAACATCCCAATATCCTATTAAAAGACGTTAATTTCTCAACCCATCCAACTCCTAATCACTTTTTTCTATCTCACTGCTAGAACATAAATTTGTGAGGGCCTATTTTAGCACGCCAGTAACTCTGAGGTACCTAGAACAGTAACTATAATGTAATCAGCAGTCAATAAACACATATTGAACAAATTATATGAATATATAATGTGCATAACAATATATGCAACATGTGGCTATGTGTTAACGCTCATCAAGCCAAATGTAGAAAATAAGATTACAATTTCCAACTATTCTTGGTCACTTAAAGTTGAAGTGTAATTCTTCAAAATTTTCTCTTTTTCTCCTCCGCCTGGCAATTAGTAGGGGTATAAGGGGAGAGGGAGGTCGCCAGGGGGTGTCTGACCTGTTGCTCCCCGAACTACTGTGTCCTCTATTGAGTTTTCCTCTTCCTCTGCAAGCCTCTCTTCCTGTACTTATCCCCACGATCATTATCTGAGAGTCAACCACGTCTTCAGTCTGCAGAGACACCAATGCTGAGAAACCTTTCAGATTGTTAGATCCTTCCTTCCACCAGTTTTGCTCTTCTCTTAAAAACATATAGCTGTTCATGCTTACCTAGGTCACAAAACCCGCAGATCATCTGGGTCTCCCCTGGTGGAGCTCAGAGACCACCAGGGACACAAACTGCTTATGCTGGGATGAATTTGTGGTACGATCTAGTGTGGTAGACAAATGTGAGACATACATCTTCATCGCTCTGCTCTCTCTCTCTCTCTCTCTCTCTCTCTCTCTCTCTCTCTCTCTCTCTCTCTCTCTCTCTCAAGTAGCCAAACCTTAAATCATTATTCAGACTCTACCAGTTCAGATCCACATGAAATCATCAGGACTTACACCTTAATAGATAAGGAAAGTGTCTTTAAAAGCAGAAGTAACTTGAGTCTAGAGCATAGTGCAGCGGTTAGGGTATTTGCCTTGCACGCTGTAGACCGGTTTGATCCCTGGCATCCTATCTGGTCCCCCAGCACGGCCAGAAGTAATTCCTGAGTGCAGAGCTAGAAGTAACCCCTAAGCATGGCGGGGTGTGACCCAAAAAAGCAAAAAAAAAAAGGTAGAAGTGGCTAATACCCCAGAATTGAACCTTAGCTTTTTGATTTTCCAAATTTATTTTAAGGATTTTTTGCCTTTTCTCCTTTCACATTTTTGAAGTATCTTGAGTAAGAGTTAGAGGCAGAGCATGGGCCCTGTGCTGGACAAGTTTATCTTGCTTTTTGGTCCTTTCTGATGGCCCTCTCAAGTTGTCTAAGGAACTCTTGGCAGGTGGCCAAGGATGGAGTGAGAAGTATTCAGAGCTGACTAATAAACTTTCTTCCGAAATACTTCCCTGGGAAGGAAGCTTTTGAGTTTAAAAACCAGGATTTACTGCCTCCCTACCTTCACCCCCTAGTTCTCTAGTAATAACTTCCAGTGACTCATTTCTCAATGCCTATACTGAAGAAAAGGTTCTCAAAGAACAAAGAAAGAAAATCAAACAAATGTAACTATGTCAGAATGAGGCCAGACAAGAAGGGAAAGTAATATTGAGAAGGATATTTCAGTCAACACTTCAAAATATTCACAAATATTAGCTTTAATCTTTATCACTTGAGAAACTTATTATACCCGAGTCTTTTTTTTGAAAAAAAGGTAAAAATAAAATAATGGATGAGAAGATCATCTTTTTCTACAAAAAAAGTTCCCCGATAATGCTGATTTTGTTCAGTGTTTCCAACAGAACTAAAAAACAAGCCAGCTGCTAGCTCTGAAGCTCTAACAAATGGAAAAAAGTTCAAAGTTGGTAAGAGTATGAATGCCTCTCTGTCTAAGCATAAGTATGACGTAGAGATTCAGGACATGCATGTGAAGAAAGAAAAAATAACTACCCTTAACATAGAGTACTGTCAGAACCTGACATAACTAACATATTAGCATCAAAGCCAAACTCTCAATGAAAAAATTCTTAGCTTTAATGAAGGTCTTACATAAACACACAGAGCATTCCACACAAGCTTTCAAAGGAAACTTAGGAAATTACCATTCTCATGGTTAGTTTTAACTACCTATATCCCAAGTAATAATCTTTACATTTTAGTGTCTTTTGTAATTAATAAAGCAAATGAATATGATTACCATTTTATTAAAAGGAGTAACTTTTTAAACTAATTTCGGGGCAATTTTCTATAAACTTTTCCCTGCGCCAAACCCACTCCCTGCAGCTCTGACTCGGCCTCAGCTGAAGTAGCAAAAAGACCTTTCAGCTTGTCCTGCACAAACAGATCAATTGCATTTCATTTCTATTGTTCACTAAACCTGTATTGAATTGTAGTGCATAATCATTTGCTTATGGGATTACTTCCTTATAATTTGTGTTCTACATAACATTATAAATTATACAAGACAAACTAGATCACTTGATCACTTGATCACTTGAATCCGTTATTCATCGATTTGCTCGAGCGGGCGCCAGTAACATTTCCATTGGACCCTATCACGTGCCAATGTAGCCCAATGGCATCTGGTTGATTCAGGAATACGAAGAGCCTCAAAACGTTACTTTAGTGTCTTTACAAGGAAGTCTGACCATCTTGTAGGTGGGCGGCCACGTGATCTTTTGACATCCCGTGGGATCCAGTCAGTAATGGCTCTAGTCCAGCGGTTGTCTCCAAATCGCATTACATGTCCAGCCCATCTGATTTTTCGTTGCCTTGGCAAATGAGACAGCATCCCTGATTCTGGAATAGTGATGGAGGTCAGAACTCCGGATTCCTTCTCTCACTTGAGTGAGGCGTGATATTCCAAGCATAGCTCTTTCAATTCCTCTCTGGGAGACCCAAATAGCATTCTCATCCTGCTTTCGTAGGGCCCAGGTCTCTGAGGCGTATGTTAATGCAGGGAGAACGGTGGAGTCAAAGAGATGTGCCCGGAGCCAGAGGTTCTTTGTCCTTTTAGCTATTTCTTCTATGCCTTTGAAGGCATTCCATGCCGCTCTCTTCCTCCTGCGCAGCTCAGGTTTTAGGTCGTTCATCATGTTGACTTCTCGACCTAGGTGCACATAACTGCTGCATTCAGAGATGTTTGTTCCATTGAGAGTGAATGGGGCCTCAGGAACTAGTTCATTCTTCATGAACATTGTTTTCTTTAGATTCAGCTGTAGACCTATCTTTCCACATTCTCGGTTAAAGTCAGCCAGCATTTGTGCCGCTTGGCTAATATTTGGTGTTATTAGAACGATGTCATCAGTGAAGCGGAGGTGGTGTAGTTGCCGACCGTCTATCTTCACTCCCATTCCTTCCCATTCTAATTGTCGCATGATGTTCTTGAGGGTGGCGCTGAAGAGTTTTGGTGAAATGGTATCACCCTGTCGAACCCCTCTTTTCACATTAATGATCACTTCTTTGTTGAATGGTGAGATCCTGGTGGTGATCCGTAATACAGCTCACGAAGGATCTTGATGTATTGGGTTTGAACACCCTGTTTGGCTAGGGCTTCGATGACTGCTTCAGTCTCCACAGAATCAAAGGCTTTCTGTAAGTCAATGTGAGACAGAGCGGCATCTTGTACTCCCCTACAAACCTCAATGAGCTTGGTTACTGTGTGGATATGGTCGATTGTGCTGAATCCTTTCCGGAAGCCTGCTTGCTCGCATGGTTGTCCTTCATCTAGTGTTCTGACAATCCTGTTCAGGATGACTCGTGTAAACAGCTTGTAGATGACGGACAACAGGCAGATGGGGCGATAGTTGCCGATGTTGTGAATGTCTCCCTTCTTGAACAGTAGAACTGTCCTGCTGGTTTTCCACTGGCAGGGCACCTTGCATTCGGACAGGTAGCGTGTGAAGAGCCGAGCTAGTGTATTGATGAGTACTGATGGCAGATTCTTCAGGTGTTCGTGGTCTGACTTTGTCTGGGCCTGGTGCTGTTCCCTTCTTTACTGACAAGATGGCATGTCAGATTTCAGAAGGGAGAACGTTGGGAATGACATATCCATCCTGTGGAATTTGGTATGTGGGCAGGTGGATGTGGCTATCAAAGAGATTTGAGTAGAAGTCCTGGATAATCTTCTCCATTGCCTTTCTGGAAGATGTGATAGATCCATCAGGGCGTCGGAGGGCAGTCATCTTGGTCTTATAGTTGGTGAAGGACAGGCGGGCAGTGCTAATGCTTTTCCCGGCTTCTGCAGCAGAAGACAAACTAGATCCTTGCTTAATTCTTTTTTTTTTTTTGGCTATTTTGGGTCACACCCGGCGATGCTCAGGGGTTTCTCCTGGCTCTGCACTCAGGAATTACTCCTGGCAGTGCTCGGGGACCATATGGGATGCCGGGGATTGAATCTGGGCCAGCACTGGCCGGCCGCCTGCAGGGCAAATGCCCTACCTGCTGGGCTATCGCTCCAGCCCTCTTGCTTAATTCTTAAAATTACATCATCATGCAGGAAAATATTTAGCAAAAGGCAGAGGATCAATTAAATGGGAGTTTTTTAGGTAAATAACAGATACAGAAGAGGTAAAATGTAACCTCCGTACAGGAGTTCAAACACTTGCTCTGAATCCAGCAAGCCCACTTCAATCCCCAGCATCACATATAATCGCCTGAGCACCTCCAGGGGTTACCCCTGAGCACCGTGTCAGGAGTAGCCCCGAGCCTCACCAGGTGTGGACTATCCACCTAAACTCCAAGAAAAGTGAAAATATACTGTTCATTGCTGAGATTTTGTAATGCATTCATAATGTTCTGAATGACAAAATAATCATTTTTCTCTCTAAGACATCTGAAAATGTCTATAGTATTTTACAATGTGTTGTTAATACTTAACAACCTGTTCCCCAAATAAAAAGTATATTCCTCCATCTGTAACCATAAATTCTGCAACCACGGATTCAGTTAACTACAGATTGAAAATGTGAACAATGCTATTAGGCCTCTGATCATTGTATCTGTACTGATCATGGACAGACATTTTTCTTGTCATTATTCCCCAAACAATATAGCGAAACAACTATTCGCATATCATTTACATTCTATTAGCTTTTTATAAGTAATCTGGAAGTTATCTAAAAGCCAAAGAAGGTTTATATGCTGAATTCAAATACTACTTCATTTTATATAGGGATTTAACTTCCAGGGAGATTGGCATCTAAAGCGGGCCTGAAACAGATAGAGACAACTTCAATACATATATATATATATATATGTATATCATATATGTAATATATAAAATGATATATTATATTATTTGTAATATTAAAAGATTAAAAACAACATTGATAACACTTATGTTTTATTTTCAAATATTTCATATATTATCAAAAAATCTAAGTGACTGTAAGCTTTTAGCTGAGAAAAATGCCTTTTGCGTGCAAAGAAATAAACTTCCTGAAAATGTAATAGTCTGTTTTTCGAAGCTGACTGAAACAGATTTCTGCACATCATGGATTTATCCCTTTTCTGAATTGAAACTTTTGTTCATCTTCTGTATTTACAATTTTAATCAGGTTTCTCTTTGACTTCCCTTTAAATATTCTGAGATAATTCACTAGGCTCCTTTACCTATACTTATTTTCAGTGTACAGGGTGAATATAACTTACTTTTTCCTATTTCAACTTAATCTGCCATCTTGCTACCTTAAGACAATTTCATCTACAACATTAGTGCTGCTCATATCCTTACCTGACTGTATTCTCATCCCCATTTTAAACGGTCTCCTGATATTTTTTAAATATATTTTTTATGGAATATTTTTATTCCTTCTTGCCATTTTATTTGCTCCGTCTAAAATAAGTTGCTCTATTCCTCCTGCTTTAGTTGTTCAGGTTATTATCACCCTTTAGTCAGATAAACCAGCCTAAGATTTTTTAATCAACTGCCAAATGTCATGAATATTTCCTGCTATATATTTTCTATTGCCTTTCTCTTGCATATTTCCATCATATAGCTCTCGTCTGAATTATAGGAATAGTCTCTCATAGATTCTCTCTGTCTTCATTCTTTTCATTCTTCTAGAGTTTCTAATAGTGTAGTGAGACTCATTTATTCTAAACTCAGTTTATCATGTTAAGCCATTGAATGAAACTTAAAATGGGTCTTAGCTTCTATTTCAGAAGCCTGTGTTTCATGCTTCAGGCTTCCTAATTTAATCCAACTCATTTTATGGATTGGTATTACTAAAAAATTATTAAAACTGAAAATTCTTAGCTCATTTTTAAAAAAATTTATATTAGTAGCCATTAAGTAGCTATTTTTCTTTTATTCACAAATGCATTTTAAATTATTGGAGTCAAACTGGAAAACTCAAAAGAAATGCTTTTTTCTGAAAAAAAAATATTCTACATTAAAAAAGAAAAAATTATTTTAAAAACCTTACCATTCATTTATTTACTCATCCACTTAATAGTTTGAATAAACATATCGAGTCCTGAAAACTGTGCTAATTCCAAGTCATAATAGAATTAATAATCTATAATTTCTGTTTTCAGACATAAATAACATTTAAATAACATGTTCTTAAATCAGAACTTTTTAAAAATAATGTAGCTTAGAAAGTTTGCAAATTTGGGTTATAAAAGGACTATTTAAATAGTTTATTCAATAACATGACCTTTGATAAGTTAGATAAATCAGTCTTAGATCTTTAAATTAATTTTAATGTTTTAAATTACAGGCACTGTTATTTAAAGATATATTATGTATTTATATAATTTAAAATTCTTATAGGTATTTTAATGTTCAAATACGATTGAATTATTATCTAATGAAAAAACATTAACGTTTTGTAATTTTTTTCTCCTTTAGAGTATGCAAGCTATATTTGATGATAACATTTTCTATTCAGCAAATCTACACCACAGTATCAAAACATTCAATTTTATATATAGCAAAAAGATGCTTTAGTTTTAATGATACACCAGAAAATAAAACTGAACTTGTTTAAAAGTTCCTCTAAAACTCCTTTCTAAAATTCTGTATTAGACCAAAGTGAACTTTTGAGCAATTTAGTGTCCCATTCAATGATTAAGAAGTAAATAATACATATAAATAATACTTATATATTAATATACATTAATACTATATTAGAACTTTTACTTAGCTGAATTCTCTAAATAAAAATTCATGCTAGCTGATTTCCTATTAATAATTCAAAATAGCTATATAATATTGAGAGTTATTTTCCTAATGTAAATTTTATGAAGACTATAGTTGTAGTAAAATATGGACCTTCCTTATGAAAAATTATTAAAAAGTCACTATCTGTTAAAAAGTTACTTATATAAAAATATTAGACAGGCACATTTAACTCAGCTTAGAAAAGCATAATCACGATCACGATCACGATCACGATCTTCCCGTTGATCATCTATTTGCTAGAGCGGGCACCAGTAATATCTCTATATGTCCTGTCTCATGCCAGTAGAGCCAGGGGCATCGGCTTGCTACAGGAACATAAAGAGCCTCAAACCATTATATTAGGTCATGGGAATGACCTAATATAATTGTTACTGGAATTTGGCAAAGCATAATACATGTAATAATTCTCCATCATAAAAATAACAGTAATGAATAATTACCAAATCCAAAATCTTCAAAACCTCAATTATATATTAAGTGAATTCAGAACACATTTAAGAAAATGTAAAATTTTTAAGATACATCAAATAAAGATTGCTTATACACCTGGATTTCATGAAAATCTTAATCTTCATTGTTATATGAATCCTTAAAAATTAGCTATCCTTGGTTCAGGAGGATTAGGGAGAAATCTATCTTCACTGTTCCATTAGCTCTAGTGCCAGACACTAAATCTCATTGGAATTAAATGTCTTTAGAATGTGTGGAGAAAAAAATAAATCCTTTTGTTGAGAATTTTCTTGAATAACTTTATATTTCTAAAAGAATAGTTTGCTTGTTATCTTTCAACTACAATTATACACTTAAAAAGTAACTTCACGGTGAATAAGGGAGAGGGACAAAAATATGTTTTAGTTTTTAAATGCTGAAATCTCACAGTATAAAAAAACACTTTTTTTTAATTGAGCCTTAAAGACTCACAACACAAATTTTTCTAAGATTAGTAGAATGCTTTATTTGTTTTTCCATTAATCTTTTTAATTATCCAGTATTCCATGAAAATGACCAAACCCATGTCAATTTTAGACATGCATAATTTGATGAGACAGGAGATAAAGTCCATTTTGCTCATGTGATTTATGAACTGATTTTGAAGGCAATCCAAAGATTCTCTAAATTTGTTTAAAAATCATGCAGTTTCAGAACCTCTCTGGGCGTGGCTTGTCAGGAGGGCTAAGGCAAAGTGGCAGAGAGGCAGACCTGAGGCAGGCCCTGGAACTACTGCAGCCATGCAGTAAAGAAAGAAACTGAAACTACAACTCCTAGAATTCTGAACTGCAGAGGAAATAAACCTGAAACTTTCAACTTTCACATGCCCACACCTCCCCTCAGGTAACCTCCCTGGGAGGAAGGTAACATCCTCGAAGAGGGAAGAGAACACTATCTGCTGAGCATCACCAAGTAATACCGGACAGTGAGGAACAAACAGTGCCCCAGAAGAATCCAACCCCAGACTACCACAGCACCATGGGGAAAAAACTCAGATCCCCACCTTGAAGATCAGATGAAGAAAATGACCCTGAAGACTCAGAAAAGAATACACACATACATAATCTCTCTGACAAGGAATCAGAGAAGAAATGGTGAGGATGTTTAATGAGTTCAATGACAAAGTGGAACAGATGTCCAATAAAAATACAGGAGGACATAAATGCAGCAGTAGAAAGTGCAGTCAATACATTACGGGAGGAAATGAGAAACAGAAATGAGAACACTACAAATAGAAATGTCATCAATTAAAAACTCAGTAGATGAAATGAAAAAAAGCAATGAGGGCCCAAACAGCAGGGACAACAGCAGAAGACAGAATCAGTGAGACTGAAGATGAGCTGCAGAGAGTACTCAGGGAAATGAAAGAGATGAAAAAAGAACGAAAAGTGGATCAGCAGCAGAAGAGAGAACATTGGGATGAATCCAAGAAGAACAACATAGGAATCATCAGAGTTCCAGAGGGACAGAAAGGCAACCCCCAAGGAAATAGTTACAGTTTAAAAAATCCTTGAAGAGGGGGCGCGGAGCGATAGCCCAGCAGGTAGGGCCTTTTGCCTTGCACGCGGCCGACCTGTGCCAGCCTGGGTTCGATCCCCGGCATCCCATATGGTCCCCTGAGCACCGCCAGGAGTAATTCCTGAGTGCAGAGCCAGGAGTAACCCCTGAGCATCGCCGGGTGTGACCCAAAAAAAAAAAAAAAAAAAAAATCCTTGCAGAAAAGTTCCCAGAGTTAAAGGACGCAGGCATCCAGATCCATGAAGCCCAAAGGGTTTCTTGGAAACCCCTTCCAAAAAAAATATCCCAATAAAAAGACTTCAAGACATGTCCTAGTAGAATAATGGATGCTATAAATAAAGACACAATTCTTCAAGCAACAAGATCAAAAGAAGGAAATTTTATACAAAGGAACATCTATTCGACTTTCAGCAGACCTAACAGAAGAGACGTTCCTAGCCCGAGGGCTGGTGGTGTGATATAGTGGAAAGAAAATCAATGAAATGAAGGACTCACCAAGAATTCTTTACTGCTAGACTCTCATTCAGATTGGAAGGACAGATACACAGATTCATGGATAAACAACTCATGAACTTCATAGACTCAAAACCAACCTTAAAAGAAGGGCTTAGAGGTGTGTGAGTGAACCCTGCGTCTCCATGGACCCAAGTTGCCCCAGGGAAGAGCAGAAACTCCATCAACGGGAACCAAGGCAAACTGCCTTGGTTTCACCGCGGACCCTTTGGGCCCCTGTGCTTCCGGGACCAGCGGCAGTCTCCCCCCAGCGTAAGTCTCCCCCCACAGGTGTGTGGGTGACCCCCTGCGTCTCCGCGGACCCAAGTTGCCCACAGGGGAAGAGCGGAAACTCCATCAACGGGAACCAAGGCAAACTGCCTTGGTTTCACTACGGACCCTTTGGGTCCCTGCGCTTCCTAGAACATGCCAAAACTCAAAAGCGGGAGCCTAGTGCGTCCGCGCCACCCTCTTACTACCTATCTTGCATGAGGTACCAGTGAACCTTGGTTCCTACATACTTGCTACCCACCCAAACTCTGTAAACAGACCAGACACCTACTAACTGTACTATCTAGTCCCCCAAGACCCCATATTTGCAACCTACAACAGTCATAATGGTAAAGCAACGCAAAAATTCCATCAAACTCTGTGAGTGAAAACACTAGTCCAAATGAGCCAAGCAATACCAATGAGTTGTATAACCACTCTGATAAGGAATTTCGTAAAGAAATGTTAAGAATTCATAAGGAATTCAAAGAAGCAATGGAATGCAAACTCAATAAAATACAAGAAGACATGATAGAAGAAGTGAGGAAAATGCAAATGGAAATGACAGTTATTAAAAATG
Organism: Cryptotis parvus; assembly: GCA_021461705.1. NCBI lineage: Eukaryota > Metazoa > Chordata > Mammalia > Eulipotyphla > Soricidae > Cryptotis > Cryptotis parvus. The sequence goes on from JAJIBD010024376.1 coordinate 43,891, forward strand.
AGGTAAATGAAATGAAAAACACAATGGAAAGCCAGCATAGCAGAATAATAGCTACTGAAGAAAGAATTAGTGATCTCGATGACGAGTTCCAAAGATTCGCTACACAACACCAGAAGATAGAAAAAAAGACTCACAATTACCGAAGACAACAAGAGATAATCAGGATGAAGCCAGAAGAAACAACATACGGATCATTGGGGTCCCAGAAGGCCAAGAAGAAAACCCTGATGAAGAAGAAAATGTCAAAGCCATAATTGCTGAGAAGTTCCCGGAACTAAAGAATGCTTGCCTCAAGATCCAGGAGGCCCGTAGGATACCAGCTAAAAGAAACCCCAACAAGAATACTCCAAGACACATCTTAATAAAAATGACAAAGGCTATAGATAGAGATAGAATACTGAAAGCAGCAAGATCAAAGAAAGAAATCACATACAAAGGAACATCTCTAAGATTTACAGCAGACTTCTCCCATGAAACACTCCGAGCCCGAAAACAAGGGTGGGATATTGTGAAAAGACTCAATGAACTGCAGGCCTCACCAAGAATTCTTTACCCGGCCAGACTCACATTCAGATATGAAGGAAAGATACACAACTTCATGGATAAGCAACAACTCAGGAACTTCATGGACTCAAAACCAACCTTTAAAAGAAGGTCTGAAGGGTCTACTGTAATAAGACCAAACCCATAAGCACAACAAGCACAAACAGAAAGATGACACAAAAATACCATGACAATAATCTCTCTCAATGTCAATGGTCTAAATGCACCAATTAAGAGACACAGAGTAACAAAATGGATTAAAAAATTGAACTCAACGTTCTGCTGTCTACAAGAAACGCATCTGAATAATCAAAACAAACACAGACTCAAAATCAAAGGGTGGAAGACCATTCTCCATGCAAACAACTCCTCCAAAAAGGCTGGTGTGGCCATATTAGTATCAGATAATATAGACTTCAGGCTGAAAAAGGTTAGAAGGGACAAGAAAGGCCATTTCTTATTATTTAAGAGATATGTACACCAGGAAGAAATTACACTACTAAACATATATGCACCCAACGAGGGGCCAACAAAATATATAAAACAACTGCTAAGAGACCTCAAAGAAGACATTAACAGTAGCACAATAATAGTTGGAGACTTCAACACTGCTCTATCAACGATGGATAGATCAACAAGACTGAAACTCACCAAGGAAATATTGGCCCTGAAGGAAGAAATGGAAGAAAGAGAGCTAGTGGATATATACACGGCTTTTCATGCCAAAAAAAGCTGAATACACATTTTTCTCTAGTGCACATGGAACATTCTCCAAGATAGACCACATGCTCAGCCACAAAGCATACCTCAATAAAATAAAAAAGATAGAAATTGTGTCAGCTATCTTTTCAGACCATTTTGCACTGAAAATGGAAGTTAACCGTACGAAGAAACAGGGAGTCAAACCAAACACCTGGAAACTGAACAGCTCACTCCTGAACAACAAATGGGTCATAGAAGAAATCAAACAGGAAATCCAAAGATTTCTGGAAACAAATGAAAATGAAGACACCAACTATAAGAACTTGTGGGACACGGCAAAAGCCGTGTTAAGAGGCAAGTTTATAGCTCTGCAAGCATACATCAGGAAACAAGAAAGGGTCCACATAAATAACCTGACTACACAGCTGAAGACATTAGAAAAAGACCAACAAAAAGGAGCCCAACCCAGGCAGAAAAAAAGGAAATAATAAAACTTAGAGAGGGAAATCAATGAGTTGGAAACCAAAAAAACAATCCAAAAGATTAATGAAACCAAGAGCTGGTTTTATGAAAAGTTAAACATGATTGACAAACCATTGGCAAGACTTGTAAGGACAGGGAAAGAGAGAACCCAAATAAACAGAATCATAAATAAAAAGGGTGACATCACAACAGAAACCACAGAAATCCAAAAGATCATCAGAGATTACTTTGAGAGCCTGTATGCCGTGAAACATGAGAATCCAGAAGAAATGGATCAATTCCTAAAGTCCTATAACCTTCCACGGCTGAAACAAGAAGACCTCCAATACCTGAATAAGCCTATCACCATTGAGGAAATAGAAACAGTAATTAAAAGTTGCCCAAACACAAAAGCCCAGGTCCAGACGGATTCACTAGTGAACTCTACCAAACCTTGAAGGAAGACCTACTGCCTGTCCTTTTCAAGCTCTTCCAGGAAATAGAAGAAACAGAAACACTCCCAAACAGCTTCTACGAAGCACATATCACCCTGATACCCAAAGCAGGGAGAGACAACACAAAGAATGAAAACTACAGACCAATATCCCAGATGAACACGGGATCTTCAACAAAATACTAGCAAACAGAATCCAAAGACTCATCAAGAAGATTATACATCATGACATAGTAGGATTCATCCCGGGAATGCAAGGATGGTTCAACATTCTCAAGTCAATCAACATAATACATCATATCAATAAAAGAAAAACTAAAAACCATATGACCCTATCAATAGACGCAGAGAAAGCATTTGATAAGATCCAGCACCCGTTCATGATTAAAACCCTCCAGAATATGTGAATTGAAGGGACTTTCCTCAAGATAGTTACAGCCATCTACCAAAAGCCCACAGCGAGCATCATTCTCAATGGGGAAAAGTTGAAAGCCTTCCCCCCTGAGATCAGGGACAAGAGAAGGTTGCCCACTCTCACCCCTTTTATTCAATATAGTACTGGAAGTACTTGCCATACAATCACTGATCACCACTGTTTTCCGTCATCATCGATTTGCTCGGGCCCCAGTAACATCTCCATATGTCCTGTCTCAGCTAGTAGAGCCAAGCATCTGCTTGTCCAAACTAAAGAGCCTCAATCCATCGAAGGCTATTACTGGTTTTGGCATATATATCAAATACACGGTCCCCGTGCAGGTAGCATATTCATAGCAATCAGAGAGAAAAAAGACATCAAGGGCATCCAGATAGGCAAGGAAGAAGTGAAGCTATCATTATTTGCAGATGACATGATATTATACCTAGAGAACCCTAAACTCTCTACCCAAAAACTCCTAGAAACAATAGATGCATATAGTAGAGTGGCAGGATACAAAATCAACACCCCAAAAGTCAGTGGCTTTCCTATATACAAATAACGAAAGAGAAGAAAAGGGATATTAAGGAAACAATTCCATTCACAATTGTGCCACAGAAAATCAAATACCTAGGAATCAACCAACCCAAGTGTGTAAAGGACCTGTACAAAGAAAACTACAAGACACTGCTCCAAGAGATAAAAGAGGACACAAGGAAATGGAAACATATTGCCTGCTCATGGATGGGGAGAATCAACATTGTCAAAATGGTAATACTCCCTAGAGCTCTCCACAGATTCAATGCAGTCCCTATAAGATACCTATGACATTCTTCAAAGAAATTGACCAAATACTCCTGAAATTTGTATGGAACAATAAACCCCCCCCAAGGATAGCTAAAGCAATCCTCGGGAAAAAGAAGATGGGAGGCATCACCTTTCCCAACTTCAAACTGTACTACAAGGCAGTAGTAATTAAAACAGCATGGTATTGGAATAAAAACAGACCTGTGGACCTATGGAATAGAACTGAGTATCCAGATACCCAACCTCAAATATATGATCATTTAATCTTTGATAAAGGTGCAACGAGTCCAAAATGGAGTAAGGAAAGCCTCTTCAACAAGTGGTGTTGGGAAAACTGGGAAGCGACATGTAAAAAAATGAATTTGGACCTGTGTCTAACACCATGCACAAAAATTAGATCAAAATGGATAAAAGATCTCAATATCAGACTTGAATCCATAAAAGTACATTGAAGAAAATATAGGAAAAACTCTCCACGACATTGAAGCTAAAGGCATCTTCAAAGGTGAAACATCACTAACAAAGCAACTAGAAGAAAAGATAAACCTGAGACTAAAAATGCTGCACCTCAAAAGAAACAGTGACTAAGATACAAAAATCAGTCCACAGAATGGGAAAGAGTATTCACCCAATACCCATCTGATAAGGGGTTAATATCCAGGATATATCAGGCACTGGTAGAACTTTACAAGAAGAAAACAAACAACCCCATCAAAAAATGGGGAGAAGAAATGAACAGAAACTTCAGCAAGGGAAGAAATTGAATGGCCAAAAAACATATGAAAAAATGCTCATCATCATTAATCATCAGAGAGATGCAAATCAAAACAACAATGAGATACCACTTTACACCACAGAGACTGGCACATATTCAAAAGAGCAAGAACAAGTGCTGGCATGGATGTGGGGAAAAGGGGACACTCATTCATTGTTGGTGGGAATGCCGGCTGGTACAGCCTTTCTGGAAAACAATATGGACATTCCTCCAAAGACTAGAAATTGAACTCCCATTTGACCCAGCCATACCACTCCTGGGAATCTACTCTGGGAAACCAAAAATACACAGCGGAAACACCATCCCTACTTTTATGTTCATAGCAGCATTATTCACAATAGCCAGAATCTGGAAGCAAACCAGAGTGCCCGAAAATCATTGACTGGATAAAGAAGCTTTGGTACATCTACACAATGGAATACTATGCAGCTATTAGTAAAAATGAAGTTATAAAATTTGCCTATAAATGGATGGACATGGAGAAGATTATGTTGAGCGAAATTAGCCAGAAGGAGAGAGACAGATACAGAATGACTGCATTTATTTGCATGGCATAAATATATATGTACATATTATGATACCAATATCCAAAGTCAAGTGAAACATATATCAGGAGGTCTTGTCATAGATGGAAATTATCACAAACGTGTGGGAGTCAGAGGCTAGGTAAGACAGAAAATGGAACAGTGTGCTAACAATTGTTGAGGGTACTAATGCCAACCTAGAACTGAGCATTAAATAGAGGCAAAAAGATACACATGACAACCCTTTAATGTATGTTCTGTAATCCATAGTCTGGAGGGAAAGGAAAAAAAGAAAGAGAGAGAGAAAGGGAAAGAAATAAAGAACCTGCCATGGAGGAGGGGCTGGGGAGGGGGGGAAGGGAACCGGGGACGTTGGTGGTGGGAGATGGGCACCGGTGGCGGGAAGGGTGCTGGAACACTGTATGACCAAAACCCAAATATGAACTTTTTAATTGTATATCTTTGTAATTATAAAAAAAAAAATTAAAAAATAAATAAATAAAATGG